>CAUYQV010089751.1:0-52121 GCA_963574575.1 Galagoides demidoff
ACAGGCGCCCGCCACAACGCCCGGCCATTTTTTGGTTGCAGCCATCATTGTTGTTTGGTGGGCCCGGGCTGGGGATTCGAACCCGCCACCTTAGGTGTACGTGGCTGGCACCTTAGCCAATTGAGCCACAGGCGCTGAGCCTCCTTAACAGATTTTAATCAAACTATTACTGTGACAAGGTCTCACTGTTGCCCAGGCTGGGGTGCAGTGTTGTGATCATAGCTCATTGCAGCTTCAAATTCCAGGCTCTAGAGATGCTCCTGACTCAGCCTCCCAAGTATCTGGGACTACAGGTGAACACCATGCCTAGCTAATTTTTTTAATATTTTGTGGAGAAGTTTCACTATGTTGCCCAGGCTGGTCCTGAACTCCTGGCTTCAAGTGATCCTCTCAAAGCCCTGGGATTACAGGTGTGAGCCGCCACACCCAGGCATGACAATAAAATTTTACAGCATAATTAGTCATTGTTAAAGAGTTTTTGCAGACTACAAAGCCATTTAGAGGAAAAGAAAAGCAATTAGATACAAAAAATCATTTTGGATAGGAAAAAAAATGGAACTAGTCTTTCAAAAATCTCAGTGTTTCCAAATAATGATCCATGTCCAACAAGTATGTGACATCTGTATGAAAACTTGCTTTCGGCTCGGCGCCTGTGGCTCAATCAGCTAAGGCGCCAGCCACGTACACCTAAGGTGGCAGGTTCGAATCCCCAGCCCGGGCCTGTCAAACAGCAATGATGGCTGCAACCAAAAAATGGCCGGGCGTTGTGGCGGGCACCTGTGGTCCCAGCTACTTGGGAGGCAGAGGCAGGAGACTCGCTTGAGCCCAGGTGTTGGAGGTTGCTATGAGCTGTGATGCCATGGCTCTCTGCCCAAGGGGATAGTTTGAGGATCTGTCTCAAAAAAAAAAAAAAAGAAAGAAAGAAAGAAAATTATTATTTAACAAAGGATGAGAGAATGTGCCCCATGAATTGGCAGAGACAAGTGACAACTGACCTGTACTTTAGATCACAGCCATGTGTAGAAAACGTCAGTGGCAGTCTCAGCCACTTTTGGCGCAGCCCCAGGGGAAGAGTAAAGAATTACTTCTCCCCACAACCCAAACCTCCATTATCCAAACCCCGATCTATATGGGACATCTCAAACACAATACAAGGACAACTGACCTCACCGTACACCTGGCTGTTGACTCAATGAATAAATGAACAAATGACTGAAGCTGAACCACCTGCAGAACCTGGGCTCACTTACTCCCTGCCAGGCCTTCCAGGCTGGCTCTAGACCCAGCACACACCCGCACTCTGAGCTGTAAATGAATTCTCCTCTTGGATCAGGGTCTCCAGAATGCCTGCTCACAATCCCACACCTCACCTCCTCTCCTCTGCCTTTTCCAGGAAATTCTGTGAGTCATTATACTCAAAACCTAAAACTCACTATTGACATGAGAATCCATGGTGGGAATCTGATAGCATCAAGGCACAGAGAGATACGCCGAAGCCAGTCACTTTTTCCAAAACACCAGTCCAGGGACCTTGAAGATATAACTGGTCAATCAAAGGAAGCCATTCAGACTTGAGGCCTACTGGGATCAAGTTCACTTATTATTCAGCATTTCCACAGCACTCAACATCATTTCTCAGCATCCTTTGCCAGACAGACAAAAGGCAGCCATTTTGCAGTAAAATAACCCCCATTGTTGGCCGATGCTGATCCACTATTCCTCACAATTGCCCTCAATGGGACCTACGGGTGCCAAAGCTCCTGAATTCAGAGCCACCAGCCTAGAGGGGGCACCTCCGACTCTGCCAAAAAGAGATAGAGCCAGAAACTCCACATCTTTTCCCAAGCACACAGACACATACACAGTCAAGTGCTAGTGATAGATTACCAACTCATCAGTGTCAGCTTTGAGAACCCCTCTGGGCATACTCAGTCAATCTACTTACAAGTACTTTTCAATTTTTGCAAAGAATTTGGACCTGCCATGGCCCACCCAGGCCTCAGTGAGACTGAGTGAGAGATTTTCCTAATCAACAACCAACCTACTTCAAGAATGGAGAAACGGAGTGTCCTGAGAGGGCCCAGCCTGTGGTGAGAAAAGGGGCCCTGGCCTGAGAGGGGATGGCCACAGGTGGGGGCAGACAGCTCAGAGCCCATTTCTGGTGGCACTTGGGGGGAGCTCTCAGCAACCTCCTGTGCTATCTACACACATGCTGGTGCCTCAAAGCACTGAACTCAGCAGGAACACACCCAGAGCAGAAATGCCACCCAGAAAGAATCTTTGACAGGTATCAGAAGGGCATGCCCCCCAAACCTCTGGGGACCCAGGCCCTGTCCTGCCCTTCCAGACACACTGCTGCAGTTCTACTCTGCCCACTTGCATATGGCCCTGGCGGATACAGTTGACTGGCTCTCCCCAAATCTACTGCAAGGTCCCAGCAGCGCTGGGCAGACCTGCCCAGAATCCAGATTCAGAGCGGCTTATTTACAGGGATAGGGGTGGGGAGTGGGGGGAGAGGGCAGTTGTGGTGACCAGGCCCAGGATGGCCTGGTGCTTTTCAGATCCCCTCCCAGCAGTGTCCCCCCACCTACACCCCCACCACCGCCGCCTCTTCACTCATTGGCTGCTCACAGCTCTCAGATGCCCCTGTCTCCAGGCAAGCTGCCTTGCCTAGAAGATGACATACATTCCCCTGCCCCATGCCAGGGACAGCAGAGGCAGCCAGGGGCTAATGGCCAACTGCAGCTGCAAAAGGAGGCCTCTCTGCCCCAAGATGGGACCAACTGTGGAAGGCTGCTGTGCCCTAGAGCTCCCTGTGGGATCAGCTAGACCAGGGCCAGAGACCACACCCAGCTCAGCCTTCCACACCCCCAGCCCCCCACCCCCTGCCTATCCTGTTTCCCTCCCTCAGTTACTCGCCCACCCCCAATCAGGCTCTGCCCACCAGAGTCAGGGGCACCACAAACGGAGGTTTGTGATCCCCTTGTCACTCCTCCTTCCGAGGGGGGTGAGTTGCCACGTTGCCGCAGGTGTACCTGCTCACCCGGCCCACCCTAAAGTGAGTCTTACTGTTCCTGGGGCTACTGATAACCTGGAACTGGGAAGTCCCTGGAAGGGGGAAATCAGCCTTTAGAATGCAAACATCCCTGTCAGAGCCACCTCCCGTCCGTGAAGGACCATGTGGTGTGGAGGCTCCACACACTAGTCCAAAGTAGCAGGGCTCTGAGATCTACTCCACTGAAGGTGGTGACGGCCAGTGAAAATGCCACAAGCCTCCAGTCAGCTGCAGTTAGATAAATTCAAATGGTCACATCAGTTAATTGTGACTCCTTAAAGCCCTGACTGGCAGTCATGTGGGTCTGTGATGATTTTCAGGGGGAAATAAAAAAAATATATCTGATTTCATGGGTCAACAGACCCAAGACACTGGACATCTGGAGGAAGCAACAGAAGGAGGCATCAAAAATTACCACGTTTAAACCTGGTTAAACTCATCATTTCCAGTAGGCTCTTTTGGTTTGGGACAACCAGAGAGAAGATAGAGGAGACCCAGGACAACCCCAAATCATGCTTCTCACACCCCAAAGACCAGGGTACCCCACACGTTCCCAAACTGCAGGGTGGCATCCCAGCTCCAAGCTCTCCAGTGTTCAAGAAAGGGCTGCACCTGGCCAAAAGGGAGACACAAAACCCAGCCAGGCTATCTCACCATCAGCCTCTGCTCTGAGTGTCCACTCCCAGCCAAGCTGGGACCTCGTTCAGGAATGCCCTTTGCATCCAGGGCTCCCTAGTTTAGCCCAAGCTGCTCCCAGAGCCCCTCGGATTGCATCTAGGTGACTTCCCCACAGACACCTCCAGTCTACCTGGCTCCCAGAGACACAGCCATTGAGAGAGACCCTCGAGGTCCCCTGACTAGCAGCCCATGTGGAAACAGTCACTATTGGTAGGGCCCCTCTTCTAGGAAACCCCCCCAACAGGCTAAAACAGCTGCCACAGTGCCCCACGGGAGGCTGGGGACAGCAGCTAGGTGGGAAGAAGGCAGATGGGCTTTCTGGTCCCTGTTCCTCCACTCCAAGCCATGAGATCTCAGAACCCAGACCCCAGAACCCTCTGCTCCACCAGGCAGGGCAAGGACAGTGGGACACAGTGGTTGTATGGATCAAATCAGTTTGATGTGAGGAGTCTGGCACTTCCCTAGCCCCCAGCAATCCATGCACGTCCAAGCTCCTCCACAACCCCCCAGATGGACTAAGTGGAGGAGGGGAGGGAAGGGTCAACCACCCTAGGGACACCAGCCTCTAGTGAGCTAACAAATGTCCCAAGGAAGCACCCATCTCCCCAACAGCATGGGGTCCCTCTGGCGACCAGCAGGCCCCTTCCAGTGTGCCCCCCACCTCGTGCAGGTCCTCAGCTAGGGGTAAGCCCCATGCCCTACCTCCTAGCCCACCCGTGGGGGACAGCCTCACAGGTGTGGGGAGAAGTTAGAGGTAGGTGATCAGAAAGGAAACACTTTGTCAGTCATTTTCACCTGAGGGGGTGCAGTTGGTATTCACATTCTGCTTCACACAGGCTTAGCACATCAGCTACTGCGTGGGGTGCACAGAGGGGCCGTCACCAGGCCTGGCCCCAGAGGCAGTAATTTTGAGGAGACTATTACTCTGTTTTTTGTTGTTGTTGGTTTTTTCTCTGAAGAGCTCCAGTGGTTGTAATCACACTTCCTTTGTTATAAATAGAACTCTGCACACTGTGGTTCCCCTGACTACATCACCACCTGGGGAGCAGATCCTCTCACACACAAGGTGCAGTGTGGTATGTGTGGTGGGCAGGGAACAGGATAAAATGTCTTTTGTGGGGAAGGAGAGGAGAGGAAGGTCAGGAATAGTGCTAAGTATTACTGCTGCTGTTTCAGCCTCCAGAGAGCAAGGCATATGCCCTCTGGTATGGCTTTGGTCTGGCCATCCCCTCGCACACTGCAGGGACCCAGCACCAAACAATGGGGTGGAGCATGAACACTACAGTTCAACTGGCCCCTACCTAAGGACTGACTCTCTTTTAGCTGTGGTCTGCAGACGAGACCTTTCAGTCTGACATATGTGACTTGTAAGTTCCAATGCAATTACTTACTTTGCTATAAAATTCACATTACACTTTAAATAGGTACATCCACTTCGGAAAACTGTTTTTAGGATCTACTAAAGTAGAGTTCCGCTCTGGAGTTATACCAAATTGAAATGCATATATGTGATCACAGAAAGAATGTTCCGAGCAGCATGACTCATAACAGGCCGACACTGGAAACCACCCAACTGTCTATCAATTCACATGATAAAACAGTGAACACAACTAGACACAAGGAGGTGGGTAACTCACACACATAACGTTAGCAGGAGAAAGTACACACAGGCGCAGAGGACAGTGAGCTAACCCAGAGATGCACAGGCGCAGAGGACAGTGAGCTAACCCACAGACGCACAGGCGCAGAGGACAGTGAGCTAACCCACAGATGCACAGGTGCAGACGACAGTGAGCTAACCCACAGACGCACAGGCACTGATGACAGTGAGCTAACCCACAGACACACAGGCACAGAGGACAGTGAGCTAACCCACAGACGCACAGGCGCAGAGGACAGTGAGCTAACCCAGAGACGCACAGGCGCGGATGACAGTGAGCTAACCCACAGATGCACAGGCGCAGAGGACAGTGAGCTAACCCACAGACACACAGGCACGGACGACAGTGAGCTAACCCACAGATGGACAGGCACAGGGGACAGTGAGCTAACCCAGAGACAGGCAGAAGTAATCTATGCTGCTAAAGGAGGGGACACCAGTCCCCTCGGGGAGTAGATGACTCTAGATGGACCGGCAGGTGTCAGAGGTATGCATCCTGCTCTGTTTCTTCTTCTGGTGGCTGCTGTTCCATTTATAAAATTCGTCACGCCAATCACTTAATGATGATACACTTTTCTGTAGACATATACTAAACAACGAAATTTTAAATAAAGTAACCAAATGAATCATATTCTCTCTATAGAGAAACCAACCTTGTCACTTCCTATTTGGGTTGAAAATAGAAAAGGCAGCAGAAAAATGTGACAACAGTTCAGGCTCCCGTAAAATCCATTAAAAAGTAAAATCAACCAAAGCAAGACTCAGGGCCAGGCTTAAATCGGAAAGCAAGGTGGAGGCCCAGGAGAGCCTCTTGAGAGCTGCACACCTCTCCTGCCCAATCATCCTCTCATCGGGCCGGGAGTGAGAGGGAGGAGGGAGTGTTCTTAACCTGGCTGAATTTAGCCACACATCAACGCCCATACCACAGGTGCCTTGGCCCGACACAGGACCAGAGACAGGTGCTGTGCAAGGGCAACATAAGACACATCAACTTTGCAACCCTGGTTCCTGCCCTGTCCTGCCAGTTTTCAGACATGTCCAAGCCAACCTGAGCTACTAGGTGATGTGAATGACGTTGAACCAGGAGAGCACAGATTCCTGGGACTTGAAAGGAACCCCACACCAGGCCTCTCAAAAGGCAATTCTCACGTAATTCCTTCTCAGGATGACTCACAGATGGCAAAGCAGGTGGGAGCAGGCATCTGAGGCAGGAGAGGGGCAGAGGGTGGGCTGGCCAGCCAAACCTAGATGCCTGCCACACCATCGCCACCAGACACTGACTGGGGCCCACCTGCTCAGCCAGGCCTGGCCATGCATCTGTATCACTGCAGAAAGAACTTCACCTTGGGAAGGAAAGGAAAGTGAAGGGACAGCTCGGCCTGAAACCTGGGGGGTCTCCAAACTCAGCATGTAGAGAGTTCCAACTAAAAGGAGCTCCCCAAACGTTCGCAGCGTTGTCATAATATTGGATTATCATCATTTTAAGCCAAATGCTATAAACTATTAATGTGCAGTAGGGCCTCCGTAGTTGACACCTCCCTACACTGACCCCCTCCTCAAGTTGACCTAATTTTCCTAGACCAGACATGCAGCACGCATCCGTATTAGCACAGTAGGCCCAATTCCTTACGTTGCCCACCTCCATGTGTCGACTAGTTACAGTTCCTTGTGTGGTCAACTCACAGAGGTTCAACTGCAATTAATATTACTTTTTAAAGTCAAAGCAGGATTTGGATGTGTCTGGAGACTCAGCAGGTCCTTGGGGAATGACAACCCAGGTAAGAAGAGGGAAACCCTACCGAGAAAAAAAGACCCTTTATAACCTGCAGACGCTGAGCTCCCAAAGGGGCCCCCAGCCCGTGGGACAGTCCCTTCTCCTTTCCCACACACGCATTTCTGTCTGTCCAGGGAGCTCTGTCACAGCTGTTGACCTTTCACCATTGGTGCTCGTGTTAAGTTTGTTTTTTCTTCTCTAGAAACCTTGTAGGGAGGAAGCCGGAAGCATCCAACGAAATACGGACCTGTCCATCCACCCGTGGGGGAGGGGAGAAGCGTGATTCCCCAGAGTTGTCTTGGGGCACTAACCCACCCAGCTCCTATGAACACCTCCTGCAGAGCCCACGTGGTTTTTTAAGGGCATGTCACACGCGACATGAGAGTTTCCTATTTACACATGCCTGTCTTCCCAAGTGGACCCTAGATGCTCCCAAAGCAAGAACTGTGTCTTACTTAGCTCTGTATGCTGCCATCAGAGAGCAGCTTCCCAGTAAAGGTCAGCTGAATTACATCAAATTAAATTATGAATAAGTTTAAAACGAGGGAGAAAACTTCACCACTAGATAGAGTAACGAGAGGTCAAGGACATCGGAGTTGAGTTAGACCCTAAAAGAGGGGTTGGGCCAAATGTTTGAGAGCCTGTCATACTGTGAGCACCCCACAAATACTGAAAGAATGAGGGAGACCGTTTCTTCATTTGGTTGGCCACCCAGTATTCATTCTGTTAAAGTCATTCATAATCTATACGCACCTGACCCTGAGACCTTGAGTGCAGGCTGCAGGGTTCGGGCCCACTTTGCACGTCACACAGCATATGTCAGAAAATACAAACAGATATTCAGCAGGAGAGGCACCGGCCACCTCCTCAGGGCCACTTCAGGAATCTGGGTCCAGTGTGTGTGCTAGAACAGTGGAGAAAAAGGGCTGGGCACTGGGAGGCCAGGTAGCTAAGGGGCCAGAAGGTGCAAAGCCGAGATTAAGAATTTAGACCTGAGGGGAGAAGAGGAGATAGGACAGACAAGGGACAGCTGGGAGAGACAGAGACACAGTGAAGGAGCAAGTACAGGGGACCCACCTTCCTGGACACTGGCATGATGAAGACACAGGACCTCAGGATACTCAGCTGTGAAACCTGGCTGAACAGGTATTACCCTGCTGCAGGAGGTTAGTCCATAAGTTTTACTTTAGATCAGAGAAGAGGACCTGAGTGAAGATAACTGTTTCCCCTTGAGCCTCACAGGGACCCAGAGCCACGCTGGTCCTTTGTACAAACTGAAGAGAACATTCCCCTCCTGGCCCTGGGTGGGTGCACAGGCAGGACAGGTGAGTGGACAGTGTCCCTCTGCACTTCTGACAGAGCCGTCTCCTCCTCTGGGCACCTCCTCTCCAGGCCAAGGGCTCAACTGCATTCACACCTGAGCTAGGCGTCCTGCACAGAGCAGGTGCCACGCCATTACTCAGCCCTGACCACGCACAGCTGAGGTTTAAAGGATAACGGATGATGCAGAGAACAAGCCAAGTACTCCTTGGATAAAGAACAGCTGGACAGTGGGGAAGGTAAAGCACTCAGAGGCGTTTGACACAGTGTGAGCAGCTTTACAAAGAGGAACCAATGGAGGAGGCTCCCAGACCGAAGAGCCATATTCAAGGCCAGATAAATGGGGAACTTCACAACTCCCTCTCCTGGGGATGGAGCTAAGGGTGTGTGTGCATGTGCACACATGTGTGTCGCATGCATACTCTAATAAGCATCTGTGATTATGCACAGTACGCTGACAGTGAAAATCCTTGTACCTTTCTAAGCTCAGGCCAGGCCCTCTGGGAAGGGTCCCTGAGGGTACGTCCTCAATGCTGGCAACAGAAGGCTAAGTGCCCATCTGTCACCACAGAGCTGGGAATCAAAGCCCAGCGAAAAACATCAAAATCAATGCTATATAACAGGAAAAGCGGCCTGTTACCCATATCACAAATGCCGTTCCTCCTCCAGCCCCTTCAGAAATACCTTCTGTCCACAACCTTATTTCTTCGGAGCACACCGATGATGGCTGTGATGCTCTATGCACCTCTCAAGTCAGCTCTCAACAAAGCAGCAGTTGTGCACCAATATAAAAGGGTCTAGATCTTGTCATTTCTATTTCATTTATTTATTTATTTTTTAGAGACAAAGTCTCACTTTGTTGCCCTCGGTAGAGTGCTATGGTATCACAGCTCACAGCAACCTCCAGCTCTTGGGTTTAGATGATTCTCTTACCTCAGCCTCCTGAGTAGCTGGGACTACAGGCGCAGGCCACAACACCCGGCTATTTTTGGGGGCTGGGTTTGAACCTGCCACCCTCAGTATATGGGGATGGCACCCTACTCACTGAGCCACAGGCGCTGCCCTGATCTTGTCATTTCTAACACAGCCCATTAGCTCAAAGTATAGTCATTGGAGGAGCAAATTGTTGGCCTGAGTGTGTGTTCGTGTGCAGAGGGCAGAATCCCAGCAATAACTTGCATGGAAGCTTTGCTGCAGGCTGCGTATGCTGCTGTGGCCACAGCACTTGACAGACTTCTCTTCCACATGCAGTAAGTTGAACCCCATTAAACAAAGTTTCCTGAGTCCTGTTCTCAGGCATTTCCATTCAGCAGGTTGGGCTGAGACCCACGACTGCTTTTCTAACAAGCTCACAGGGGATCCCAAGGGAGGCTGATCCAAGGATCTCACTTTAAAAAACACTAGTTTATACCATGAGCAAAAATTTATGACATGCAGAAGAAAAATCTATCGAGCTTTGCAATCTTGATGGCTCTGTGAAACCAATAGAAAATCACATTTACCAAAGTAATTCTCATGAAATAAAAATGAATGATGATTTAGGTCATGCTCAAGAGCAAAACCATATTAGCCCGGTTGTAAATTAGCCTTAGAAGGAAGCATATTTCCAACATCTTTCAGGAAAATAGCAGTTGAAAATTAATGGTCAAATTAGAGAGATTTAGTGTCACCAATACAAAGACAATTTAGCATAAAGGCTCACATTTTACAGGTGAGAAAACTGAGAACAAAAGAGAACTCCCAGAAAGTGAGGAGCAGAGGTGACACCAGAACCCTGTCTCTGGACTCCCTGTCCAGCGCACCTGTTCTGGGCAGTGCTCCTCACACCTGCAAGCCAGGTTTCCCATCCTGGAATGTTTCCATGGAGAAAGCTATAAAGACGCAGGTGCCTCGTGCAGTTTCACAGTCCTCTATAGGGGAACAATGCAGATGAACCCTGTACAGTATCAGCATAGAAAAATTCATTCCTGGTGTCTCTTAAAATAAACCTTCCTTCCGTGCTGACACTCAGAACGCCCATCAGGAAAGAGCACACCCAGGCAAGCCTTCTTCTCGTCTCCCCTTCCTCCTTCTGGCCTTTCTGTCCAACTACCCAGCGGATTCAGAAAACATTGGAAAGCAAACCCCAAGGTGAAGGAGCCATGGAGGGCCACTCATGGCACCTCAGAAGCCTCTAGAAGCATCCCTTCCCTTGAAGGACAAACGTGTCCATTTATGGTTTTCTTGGCTCGAGATTGAAAGATGATGTTCTTGCCATCTTAGGCAAAACGACTGTCCAGATCTGGGAGTAGACATCCTTCTCCCAGCCTTGCAGCCGCTGTGTACAATTCAGTTCATACAGCTGGACAGAACAGCCACTGGGAGCTGGGGAGATTCCCTCCCCCACCTCCCCACGGGCCATTGCTCTTGCGAAATTGAGTCAACGGTTAAAATTTTGTTTTTCCTTCTCATTTTGTTATCAGAGGAACAGTGAGTGTGTAGGAAAACCAAAGTAACTGTCAAGAAGAAAAGATAAGAAAAACAAAACGTCTATTTAAAAAGTCAAGGTCACAACGTGACGCACTGGAAGGAGATGCCTGGTCTGATACTAACAATCCTCCTGCTTCGGGTGCCTGGCTGGTGGTTCCTCTTTGCCTTCACTGTTCCACCCATACTCTGCTTTTGCTTCCACTTGTGCTTGAGGTTTGGGGGATTTCAGATGAAGAGCACTTTTAGGTTAGAAGCACAAGCTGAGGTTGAAGAGATAAAGTGGGGACACCTGATGCCAGGTAGGGCCACCCTCTGGGTAAGTTCAGACAGAAATGTCGAAGCTGGGCAACAAACCCCAAGGCAGATGGCCCAGTGCCCGGGCTCTGGGCAAACGTGAAAGCCACGGGAAGCGCCAGCGGCCTCCCCAGCTAGTGCAGCCTGGAGAATCACTATGAACAGCACTAACTATGAGTTGATGTGGTTCACAACAGCCTCAGGTATAAGGATGTCTAATTAGTGGCATCCTATACTATTTTAAAGAACCAACAATAAATAATTATGAGCTACACAGGGTGTCCATAATGATCTATAGACACTTTATGGACACCCTGTATATTCAATGGAATGCCAATCAGACTGATAATTTTTAAAGAAATACCATTGCCATTATTAAAAATATTTTAAGTCATAAAAATGCAATATAGAACATCCTACAGCATAAAACATTGTTTTCTATATGATGACCACCTCTTATTTTATGAAAAGGTTAATTCAGTATGTGAGGAATGTTTACTACCTACAGACATTTACACGTATAAAATGTATGATGTGACCAAATGTTAGAAAGGAACATGAAAAAGTAATATGTTGATTGTGAAGATCAGCCTAATTTTAACTCAATTTCCTCTCTCTCTTTCTGTTATTGCTTACAGAGTTTGCAGTATTAAACCAAGAATGTACATTAGGTTCCATTCACTTAGGACAATGTCAACTGGGCAGAAAGTAATAATCAGAAAAATATCTGTTGAGCTTCTCCTCCACGCCAGGAACCCGGTATATACCCATGAATGCAACAGACCTAGTTCCTGCCCTCAGGAAGCTGACATTCTAGTCAGAGGAGGGAAACAACAGAACAAGCAGGTAAAAGCATAGCCATCGATGACGATATAAACACCCACATGCCGTGGACACACGGTCAGCCCCAAACGTCTGCTCATGCTTCCCAGAGGGTCAGAGAGAGCCAGTGTTTGATGTACTCCCTGGGTGTCTGAGTTCCCTGCTGCCACAGTAACAAACTACCATACACTAAACCCAGCCTCAGAGTTCTGGAAGTCAGAATCCAAGAGGGATCTCACAGGGCTACATTCAGCAGGTCAGCAGGGCTGGTTCCTTCTGGATGCTCTTGGGAATAATCTGTTTCCTTGTCCCCCTGCCGGAGGCTGCCCTGTTTCTTGGCTCGTTGCCCCTTCCATCCTCAAGCCAGTGACCACAGCACGGTGACCTCCCCTTCTGTCGTCACATCCCATCCCTGGCTCTGATTTCCCTGTCTCCCTCTTTCCCTTATAAGGACTCACCCGGGTAATCCAAGGTGCAGTCCCCATCTCAAGATCACCTGACTGGCAACCTTAACCCCATCAGCAACTTTAATTTCCCCTGCCAGGTAACAGCAAATTCACACTTTTCAGAGAGTGAGAACACAGATCTCTTTAAGGGGGCATGAGTCTGCCTACCACACTGAGGTCTACATCCTGCCCAGCTCCCTAGCTGCAATGCTCCGTAGCACCTCTGTCCTCAGAGAGGTTTAGCACAGGGTAACCATACAAAACTAACCTTGTCCACCTATGAGAATTTGGGCAAGTCACTTTAACTCAAATGGGGTTAATAATACCTAATGCGTGATTCTGTAGAAATAATTATGTAACATAAACTATGAAAAGACGTTTGAACCTGAAAAATGCAAAGACAAGTTAGTTAATATTAGATAGATTTAGTTGTTCCTGAATCCTTCTGTTCATAAACAGAATTTCTTTTTCTTTGTAACAAAATGAAAATTTCAAGCTAAATGTGGAGCAGGTATTCTGGGATATGATGGTGATTAGCCAATGGCATGTGGTTCACCCTTCCCACATTCCCACTGAAGAAAATATAGAAATGCATAAAAAGAAGGTGAGTGTAGAGGAGCCCCTAGCACACAGGAGGAGTGTGACAGGTGGACCCTGGGAGGGCACGCCAGTCTTGGGGAGTGACCCTTACCTCAGAAGCATGAAGTTTTAGCCGCTGAAAGGAACTGCTATTGAAGGCATGTGTCCCCCATCAGTGGATCTTTCTATGTCCACCACTCAGAGAACTCAACTCCTGGAAATGCAACTTACCCAGGCAAAAAGGATGATGGAGATGAACAGAAAAGAAGAGAGAAGGAAAGAATCATGAGAGGGAGATAAACTAGGGTGGTAGATTTTTTTATTTTTTGAGACAAAGTCTCACTTTGTCACCCTCAAACAACTATTTGAACCATTCAAAAAAAACCTACTAATACAATTACAAGACTATTTGAAAACTACTAACACTGCATGACATTTTAAAACTTGTAGGGTTGACTCTAAAGCTACCCTTAAAATCAAATACATTATTAAGAAAGAACAAAAAATTAAAGCACTTAATTTAAGATATTAGAAAATAGCAGAGTGTGGCAGCTCATGCCTGTAACCCCAGCACTCTGGGAGGCCAAGGGAGGTGGGTTGCTTGAGCTCAGAAGTTCAAGACCAGCCTGAGCAAGAGTGAGACCCTGTCTCATCTGAGCCTAAGTGTTTGAGGTTGCTGTGAACTATGATGCCACAGCATTCTATGTAGGGTAATAGTGAGATGCTTTCTCAAAAAAAGAAAAATAAAGATATTAGAAAATAAAGGAATCAAGAGAAGGTTTTAAAAAATATTTAAGTTGTAATCAATGACTCAGAAAAAAAGGAGGGAAGCAAAATTGATAAGGAATACAAGAGATAGATCTTCAGAAATTGATAAAATAAACCAGATAGTCAGGTTTGATCAAGGAATAAAAGGGAAAGAAGCACATAAATTAATATTAATAAAGGTTGCATAATCACAATTACAGAACAAAAATGAAAGTAACGCATACTTTTATCCATTTCTAAAATATTTATGAAATTGACACTTTTGTAAGAAAATGTAAATTACTAACACAGAAAGGTATCAATGGAATGAAACTGATACAAAATTATCTTCAGAGAAAAGTATAGACCAAGCAGTATTGTAAGTATTTTTTCAAATTTTCAAGTTACAGGTAATTTTAATGATTCATGAAATATTATTTAACATACAATAACATGGAAATCATCCATTTATTTTATTAGATAGTGTAATCCTAATACGAAAGGCTGGAAAAGGAGCTAAACGAGCTATATGTCAGTTTCTCTCATGACCATAAAAGCAAAAATTTCATAGAAGGTAACAACAGATAAAACCCAATGTCATATTAAAAGAAAAAATATGACATGACTATCTAGAGTTTCCTACAGAAGTGGCTTAAAATAGCGGCCTTCTCTCCCTTCTCTCTCCTTCTCTATGTGTGTGTGATACATATGTACATACCTGTAAGTATATATTGCTGTCAAACATTTTAATAGGTGTTAATCAGGCATTTGATCACATTTGGCATCCATGCAGATTTTTTTTAAAAACATAGAAAACTAGAAATTAAAGGTGACTTCCACAGGACAGCCAAAGGGAACTAAAAATAGCCAAAAGGCTCCAAGGCCCAGTGGATAAACATGTGGACTGCTAATGGTAAAAACTACCCCATGAAACTAAAACCTCTCTATCTAATAGCAAATTATTGGAAAATTGAATGCTTTGGGTGTGTATAATAAATTTTTATTATCATTTACATAATTGAAAAGTTTTAAGATTAAAGCATAAAGAAGAAATATTTCTGAAGAAAATGTAAGGAATAAAACAATAAAACAATAGCAACAATTAAGTAAGTGAACAGCTTTCACAAATAAATATTAAATGCATAAATAATCATGAATCATGACAGTTTTTTTTAAACCTTAATCAAATGAAGAAGCACTACATGAATGAGAAGAGTAAGCACTATAAAATGTCATTTTCCCACAAATTATTTATACATGTGTCAAAACCCAGAGGGATTTGGGGAAATTTTAACAAAGATTCTAAAGTTCACCTGGAAAGATAAATGAGTGATAATAGCAAATTTTTTTTTTTTTTCCAAAACAAGAGGGAAGCAAATCTTGCCCTACCGGATAATTAACATGCTAATTAGCTACATCAATTAATTAATGAGTAAATAGAATGAAACAGATATCATAAAAACTGCCTGTAGTTCATAAAAGAATAAGCACGGAATAAAGGCGATACTGTAATTGTGAAAGGAAAGATTATTTGATAAGCAATGCTGGAATTGACTATTAAATCTGTTCATCTATTTAAGTGAAATCTTCATCTCATGCTAAAATAAATGCCAAATGAAGTAAAGAGTCCATTTTTTTTTTAAAAAACCACAAGAAAATCAGGGGAGACATTTTAAATTGTGGAATAAATATACGACTATGATCATGGATCTAAAACAATGAAAAAAATGCAAGGAAATGAGATGTAGTTTTCAATAGGTGAGAATGAAAATCTTCTGTATAGCAAAACAAAAAGTAAAACTTTGAAACAGAGTGAAATAAAATAAAATACATAAAAAGCTCTTCCAAATCATTAAGAAAAACAATATTATCCCATTATTTAAAAAATAGAGACTGGACATGGAAGGAAAGGAAGGAAACACAAATGTTCAATAAATATTTATAAAATGGTCAACTTCACTGGAAACGAAGGTGAACTAAAGCAGTAAGATACCATCTTTCCGCAATCAACTGAATTTCAAATACGTAAAAATAATTCTGGCAGGAGAACCCTGAATGGTGCACTCTCCAACACTGCTGTTGGGATTTCACAGTTGTTCTAATTCCTGGAAAGTTGCTTAGTAATACATGTTAATCTCTGCCTTCACTACCCTTTGACACTGAACCAACCTACAGACATTGTCAGAGTTCTTTCCAAGAACACACATCACAGTGAAGACATGGAAAATGCCAAAATAACTCAAATGGAGGCCTGAATAAGTAAGTTATAGAAATAATCAAAGGCAACAGTAAAATAGTTAAGATCAGGGAATGTGGAATCAGTCAGCCTGGATTCAAGTCCTAGTTGGTGGTTAAGTAACTTCAAGTTACTTCAACTCCTTGTGCCTTATTTTTCTTTGCATGTAAAGTGGAGATGACAATGGTAGCCAGTCTATAGGGTTTTAGTAGAGATTAAAGCAGTCACAGAGGTAAAACACTTAGAACAGTGCCTCGGGTAGCTAAATGCTCAATAAACATCACTTGCTGTGATACTAAGAAAAACACTGTGATTATGACAACTATTATGAAGATATTAAAAATTAGTTTTTAAGTTTAGTGCCATGGAGAAATGTCTACAGTAAGTTAAAAAGCAGGAGCCACCAATGCTACACAATGTCTTCCTGAACATAAAAGGAGGAGAAGCCCTTCCTAACACATTCTGGTAGCAAGACCAGACCAAGACAGTTCAAACAGAGAAAATTACAGACCCATATCCCATGTGATCATAGATGCAAAAGTCTTCAACAAAATATGATCAAGTCAGACCCAGAAAATATAAAATGAAAAACACACCATACCAAAGGGCCTTATTCTGTATTCAAAAATCAATCCATGCAATCCACCGTATTAACTGTCTAAAGAAGAAAAACCATAAGCATTGCAGTTGATACAGGAAAAGCATTTCAGGGCCTAGAAAGGAACTTGCTCAGCTTGAACAAGGACATCCATGAAAAATCTTCAGCAAATCTCTTACTTAAGAGTGAAGGATCAAATGCTTCCCCACTTAGATCAGGGACAAGGCAAGGATGTTCATTAAAACTCAATTTTGTACTGAACGTCGTAATCATTTCAATAAGGCAAGAAAAAGAAATCACAAACCCAGAATACGAATGCTTATAGCAACTGTATTCATAATTGCCCCAACTGAAAACAACCCACATGTTCTTCAGCAGGTAAAAGGATGATCAAACTGTTGTAAATCTGTGTAATGGAATTCTACTCAGCCATAAAGAGGGACACACTGCTGACACACTGACCGAGAAGAACCAACCTCCCCAGACTGCAGACCCCAGGACTGCCAGCATATGACACAGGCCAAAAGAAAATACCCCCACAGAGAACAGAGCCCGTGTCAGGGACACAGCAGGGTGTGACTGCAAAGGGGTCTCTCAAGGGACGTTTTGGGAGTGACACATTGCTCTGCATCCAGATTGTCAATCAATGTTACTATATTTTTGTTTAATTTTAAAAGCAGAATCCAGGACATTACATATAGTATGGTATCAATCTTCACATGTGTTAGGGAGAAATATACCACCATGTTGGAAAATACTAGAATTGACCAGTCTTCATGTCCAACTTTACTAAAAGCAGGGGCAATAAATTTTCCTCCTGCACATAGCCTAACAAACACCTGTGACAGGAACCAACCAAAGTCCCACCTCCCACTCAAGAGGTCCTTAACATCAAGCTTGCAAAGCCTGGGTTCTTAAGGTCCTAGGAAACTTTTCTTTCTATGGAAATGAAGTTCAAATCACAGCCCAGAATTGCAACAATAAGGATAAAAGCACTTGAAAACTTGTAAGCTCAGAGACCTCTAACCTGAAGAAGTAAGGACCTCTCATTTTCAAAACAGCCAGTTCTTCTAATGGTTGCATGAGGTAAGTACCCAGGTAGAAGAAGGTGTAGAGGCCAACTCTGTTCTAAAGCAAGCTAGGAGGGTTCTAATAGCCAGTGTTTCTGATTAAACAAATCTTTTGTTTGCCACAAAAAGGAACTTACCCTGAAAATCCCTAATTTTTCCTGTGTACTAATTATACTGAATGTCAAAAAATTATCAGAGATTCAAGAATTTCAGATACATTTCAGAATTTGAAATAATTTTACCAAGAATGTATTTACCTTAAATGTATTTCTTTCTTTCTTCCTTTCCTTTCTTCTCTTCCTTCCTTTCTTTCTTTCTTTCTTTCTTTTTTTTTTTTTTTTTGAGTCACTCTTGTTGCTTCAAGGTAGAGTACTGTGGCATCATAGCTCACAGCAACCTCAAACTCCTGGGCTCAAGCCATCCTCTTGTCTCCACTTCCCAAGTAGCTGGGACTACAGGTGCCCACCACAACACTCTGTTAGTTTTTAGTAGACATGGGGTCTCTCTCTTACTCAGGTTGTTCCCCAACTCCTGAGCTCAGGCGATCTACGGGCCATGGCCTCCCAGAACATTAGGATTGTAGGTGTGACCCATAGTGCCTGGCCAAATGTATTTTTAAACCTTAACCTTCTGCTGTTTTTCTTAAGTATTTTCGAAGAAAGGAGTCAGAAAGACTGGGTTCTAGCCTTAATTTGAATTTTCTTTCACGTCATTTTCCTCAAAGGTAAAATCATATGTCTCCAAGGGACTCTCCATGTCTGATACTCCAGGAAACCAACACTGGTGAATGCAGCATTGTGAGAGTCGCGGCCACACTGCCTGAATGAACATACTCGAATAAACTATTTTCATGGAGCATTCATTCAGAAATATTGTGCAAATGACAGAAAAAATTCTTCATCAAAGAAACCATTAACAAGCCATGCATGGCCTTAATCTGGCACACAGTTCAGGCCGCCATAATTGAGAGCAGTGAGACTCCTAACTTCACTAGTGTAGACTGACCTGGTGCTCATTTCCCTCACAAACTTACACGCAACTCTTTGTGCAATGTCCAATATTACTGGGGACAGAATTCTGTTAATTCTTAAAGTTACGATGTTTTAATTCACTTTACATTTGGAATAGGCAGTAAGTTACTTAATTTGACTGCTTCTTTTGCACTAATGACACAAGAAATCCTTATGGTGTTGAATCTGTTCGGTATCACGACTGGGATGTGAACATTCAACCCTACATAGGTGATAAAATTGTATATAACCCAATACACACATGTGCACACACGCACAAATGCTAAAGTAGTCCACCCTTATCTGTGGTTTCACTTTCTGCGCCTTCTGTTAACGGAGGTCAACTGCAGTTCAAAAATATTAAATGGAAAATTCTAGAAATGAAGAATTCTTAAGTTTTAAGTTGCATGCCATTCTGACTACTGTGATAAAATCTCACATCATCCTGCTCCATCCCACCCTGTGCATAAATCATCCCCATGTCCTGTGTCTTCACGCTGTCCACACTACCCCATCACTTCATAGTGGGTTCATTTTCAGATCAACTGTCACCGCAGTGCCCTGCACCATTCCAGGGGCATAGTGGCAGCCTGACACGATGGCACTTCATCTCACCAACTACGCACTCCATCCCTTCCCGTCATCACAGGAAGAAGGCTGAGTCCAGTACAATAAGGTATTTTAGAGAGAACGCATCACATAACTTCTCTTACAATATATTGTTAGAATTGTTCTGTTTTATTATTAGTCATTGTTAATCTCTTACTGTAATTAAGTATAGGGAAACAAGTAAGGCACACAGGGTTCAGCACTACCCATGGTTTCAGGAATGCACTGGCTCTTGAAATGTGTCCCCCACAGATGCAGGAAACTACTGTACAAATAAAACTGGATAAATGTGAATAAGATTGGCAGATTATGCTACAGTCCTGCAGAATAAGAATCTTACCTTGGGGGGATGCTGGGGAAAATGTACAAGGGATGTTTCTGTATCATTTCTTACAACTGCATGGGAATCTGCAATTCTGTCAATAGAAATTTCGATTTAAAATGGAAGAATATAGGCCAGGCACGGTGGCTCATGCCTGTAATCCTAGCATTCTGAGAGGCCCAGGTGGGTGAATTACCAGCACTCAGGAGTTCTAGACAAGTCTGACCAAAGCAAAACCCCATCTCTACTAAAGAGAAATAGCAAAACTAGCTTCACGTTGTGGAAGGACCTGAGTCTCAGCTTCTTGGGAGGCTGAGGCGAGAGGATCGCTTGAGCCCAGGAGTTTGCTCAAGCTGTGAGCAAGGTTGCTGTGAGCTGTGACAACACGGCACTCTGCCCAGGTTACAGAATGAGACTGAAGATTAAGCCTTTCTCCATCCTTAACAAGTGGTCCTCCCAGGGGGCAGTGACTCTTATCAGTTTCAGGGGTGTAGTGGCCAAAAAAAAAAGACAAAAAAGGAGAAGAGCAGAAGGAAGAAGGGGAGGAAAGAAGTAAAGCCAGCAATTTGAGATGTTCCTGCTATGTGTACAAATAAGTTATTCAATACTTTCGTATTCATACTTATGAGAGCTGAATATCCCTGGAGTCCAGGAGGGTGTTTCTGCTGAATCAATCTCTCCCACTGGATTCCAGCAGTAACCAGGTCTGCTCCCTCCAGACAGCACACCAAATCGTCTTTCTCTGGGAAGTCTGACCAGCCTGAGAAAGGTCTAAAACTAGAGACTCAGAGCATTGCCCAAGGAAAGGCCCAGCCATCACCTAACAGAGACATTTACAACCAGTAAGAGCCTCCTTCCCATAGTTCCCAAGCATCCTTTCAATGGCCCCACATACATAGGAGTAAATGCCAAAGACTCCCTGCCATATGAAGAAAGTACATATTATTATTACAAAAACAGGACAGACAACAGAAACCTGGAGAAAAAGAGCCCCTGCAGGGAAAAGAAAACTTCAAAGACTACTCAAGTCTATCAGGATAGAAGAGGTGACACTGTCCTGGGGAAGCAGAATGGGAGGCTGTTAAAAAGAACTTCCAGAGGAGAGAAAAAAAGAGCTCCTGGAAATTAAAAACACGACAACAGAAATTAAAGGTTCAATGTAAGAGCTGGATATGGATTTAAAAAATCTACAGAAAAAAGGGCCAAAAGAGGAGAGAGATGGGAGGGAAGTGGTGAGAAAGTCAGACCAATCGAGGCGGTCAAACACCCAATACGTGGAACAGGCAATGCAGAAAGAGAGACGTGAGGACGTAGGATGGAGGAAATCACAAAAGCAAAGTCCCCAGACCTGCAGGACATAAGCTTCCGGATGAAAGGAACCCGTCGATCCAGGAAAATGGGTGAAAACAGATTCACACCAGTCATGTAATTATGACATGGCTGAACATTAGAAAAAAACAGACTATTTGGAGCAAAGCAAAGAAAACAGGTTCCCCCCAAAATTAAAAAAATGAGACAACATCAGACTTCTCAGAGGCAACACTGGATGGAGGCTGGAAGAACTCTAAGCCATGTCTTCAAAGTTTCAAATCAAATGTGCTCCAAATTAATTCCTGATCCAGCCTAACTATCTTCTAAGTGTGAAAGCAGAAACCTGCGAAGACTCAAAGCTTCACTTTCCACACTCCCTGTGGTCAGAGGCACCCAGAGCGTGTGGCCTGCACGAAAGCACATTGCAAATGCAGGATCAGCAGAGACAGACCCCTACCTGGGATCCAAAAGGCAGGACTTTCAACACAGGGAGAGCTGAAAGAAATATGCAGAGGAAGCTGACGGGAGATTGAAAGATGACAGCCGGGCAGCAGGCTTCACAAGGAACCTGCCCAGACTGGAACAGGCCACAAGAATCTGGTAACAATTTCTTCCAAAAGCAAACTCGATAGAATATTTCACTCACTGTATATATTTAGAGATGATTAAAACTACTGGGGGAAAGTTTGAGCTTAAGTTAGTGGTAAATAAAGACTTAGAAAACTAAGCAGATAAACATGTATTAATTCACATCTGTACAGGACAGAAAAATTAAGTACAGCATATTTCAGAGCTCAGCTACTGAGAGGATTTATGTGGCTGTGATAAGGCTAACACTGACCACTACCCTAACACAGCAGGGCTCAGCCCTGGCTGCACACTAGCGCTACCTGGATCACTTTATTAAAACGCAAACAAACAAAACAACATCCAGGCCACACCCCTGAGTGGAGCATGAGATCAGAATTTCTAGGCAATGAGACGCAGGCACCAGTAACTTCTATTGCTCCCCAGGTGATCATTTGTGCAGAGGAGACTGAGAAGCGTGCAGCCACCAAAGACGCCCGGTTCACACTCATCATACTGCTTCTAATGTGTGCCTGCTGCCACAGCCGCTGCGATCTCCACTGCCGACTGCCAGCTGCATATTCTACCTAGATGCTCTCAGAGTCAAAATACCCAAAAATGAATGCTTCGAGTTCTGTCTTCCAAAGGGCATATCATGGCACCCTCCATCACCTCCCCCCCTTCTTTTACTGTTAAAGTTTTACTTAAGAAAGCCACCTGTCATGCCCTGTCCTCCACAGGTTCAAATACTGAGGAAAACTCTCTCACTAAAGCAAAAGTGACTTTTGCTAAAATCAAACAATCCAGAAATGCAATGTGGAAAATGAAGAGAAATGTTGCCAATGCTACAAATGTGGAAGTCCCCCAACCAGGTCACAGATGGGCTGACTTTCTTTCCTTTCTTTCTTTCCTTTCCTTTCTTTCTTTCTTTTCTTGAGACAGAGTCTTAGTAACCCTGGGAAAGAGTGCCGTAGCATCATAGCTCAGGCAATCTCAAACTCTTGAGCTCAAGTGATCCTCTTGACTAAGCCTCCTGGGTAGCTGGGACTATAGGCACCCACCACAACGCCCAGCTATTTTTAGAGATAGGTTCTCGCTCTTGCTCAGACTGGTCTCTAACTCCTGAACTCAGGCAATCCACCTGTCTCAGCCTCCCAGAGTGCTGGGATTCAGGCTGACTTTCTTTATCCACCCTCTCCTAGAAATAAGTAAGTATTGACAAGCAGGAATGATGGCTACATTTCATGACTTAAATAATAAATGCTCACTGGCTTGGCAGCTCCAGAAGAGACATAGGTCTTTCCCTGTCCCTCCATCTCCCACCTAAGCCCTAAACTGAAGTTGAAAGGGTCATGACCGACACACTCCCTGGACCACAGAAGGGTGCAGGTGAAGTGACTCCTCTTAGAACACATTTCCAGTTTAATCCCACCCACAGCCCCTTTTGACACGCCATCTCTTCAAAAGGCCAAGTCTTCATTTGGTGTCCAAGCCTAACACCAGCTGCCCTGGGGCGGGCTCCCCACAGTGTCTGGGGTGCCCCCCACAGTGGCTGGGGTGCCAGCTGACATCCTCATCACAAGTCAATGATAGAACCTGTTTCTCTTGTACTTTTATCAATGCCAGATACGATCCTGCATTTTACTTTTGGCCAATCTGTTACTGAAAAATGGTATTTCATTATTCTGAAGTTCTGATTTCCCATTAAGATTGAGACTGGAACTCTAACTTGTGTCCACGGGCCGTCTGCAATGGCTCTTGTGTAAACTGCCTTCCCGTTGCCCTCTGCCCATTTCTCTATGAGTCTGCCTTCTTATGCCCTGTTCTCTATCAATCTAATTGCTTTTGTTTTTCAGGTTCCAGATTTACCTGACCACCGTGGCCTTCCACATGCCACACCGTATTTCTCATCTGTAGCTCTCATAATACATGAAAATTAGTTGTTTGGTGCCTCTCTTCCCAGCCAAGCTTAAGCACTGTGAAGATGGATACTCAGGGTGTCCATCACAGACACCGCTGTCACCCTGGCAACTAGCAAAGAGCCAGCCACATGCTCAGTGGACAAATTGGACAAGGTGCCCATGTCTTACATCATTAGAACACATTTCCAGTTTCCTCAAGAGGTTCCACCATACAGGGTGAGGCAGGGTTAGGAAACCAACAAAGGTCCTGGTGTAGCCCCCAGGACTAGCAAGGACAGGAAGTGCTGTTACCCCAGGCAGGAAGGGGACCGGGAAGGAAGCAGCAGGTGGAAGCTCAGGAGCCCCATCTCTGTGTGGCCCATGGGAAATCTTCTTCCACCCGAATACTTCAGATTCTCAGATCCCACAGGATAATCCCGTGTGGTATCATTGCAAGTAATTAATAAAAATAAGTATCAAATAAGCTCTCCAGAAACAGAAAGCAGGAATAAACCAGAAGAACTCCAGTTACCTTCCTGGCAGCACAACCCACTTGCTCTGCAACTTCAGGGACATTTTCTCCCCCTACCCATTATGAAAGTCTGTGTGCTGTTATTCCTCCCCAGAATTCTTCAGCTCAAGGAAATGAAACCTCCTTACAGAAAAAAGAGAGTTGCCAAAATCCTATCCTATCAGCCAGCTTCCACCAGGCCTTGGAATTCTCAGCAAATAGTTGGTTTTGCAATTCTTTTGCCTTTGCCAACCTTCCAGGGTAAAAAAAAAAAAAAAGCTTCCCACAAGGATTTAAGGTTTGCGAGTGGAGGAAATGTTTGAGAAAAATCTGGGTTGATGAGAAGCTAAGAAAAGCCAGGAGGAAAGAGAGAGACACATCTATATATGTTTATGCAGAAAATAGAAAGGTTGAAAAGCAATGTGTTTCTAAAATGCTGCTTCTATGAAACCAGCCTTCTGTTATCCCCTGCTCCTGAGTTGACTGAAAAAGGCAGGGTGATTCCTCATCTTCTATTCACGTCCTCCTCAGCTGAGGCTGGAAAACGCAGCACGTGCAGCTCTGACGTGGGCGGGCTTGGGTTCAAATCCCGCCGCGGAAGGACCGGCACCGGGCACGGCATTCCACTCTTCTTCAGCTCAGTGCTATCCCATGAAAAATGGGTAACAACAGTGAATTTGCTGGATTGGGGGCAGAATTGCAAACCATGAAAATAAAATCTGTGCCAGCCAGTGGTCTCCTAACACATGATGGTTAGTTTTTATCACCAGCACTGCAGTTCAGAAACTGAAGAGCTTCTTTTTGGAACAAATATCTTTTATCCTTGCCTCTAAATTTTTAAAAGTATCTTCTGAGCTCCTACTATAGGCCAGATGACTCAGGTGACGGAAGGGAGGGAAGTTCACAGGGTTCCTGACCTCCTGGAACTTACAGTCTGTGGAAGAAAAGATGTTACTCAAATCAAGACCAAGCACAGATGTAGCCCAGGAGTGCCAACTGGGGTAAATGCCGTGAAGAAAGGCATGATAAGGGCACAGGGGCCACACAGGAGCCTGGGAAGTATAGAGCTCGCTAACCGGGTGCTGGACACGGCAGCCCAGATAGCGGGACAAGCATGCCAGGAGCCTCACAGCCTGAGACTGTGAGAAGTGCTGCCACCATGAACAGCAGAGGGAAAGCCAGAGTGGGCAGGCGTGGAGATAAAGCTGGAGGGTCCGGCCAGGCCTTGCACATCTTGCACATGAAGCCACGTGAAGGATCAGAAGGTTTCTGTCACTGCCCTCTCGGGAACAGGAAGCCACAAAGACAAAGATGAGCTCTCAGATCTGGAGGAAAACCACATCTAGCCCCCACACCCGGCAAGATGAGCAGGCACATTTTGATTAGTGGAAAACACTGTAAAGACATTTCACTTCTAAGTTCCAACCCCTTTCAATCCTTGGACTCTCCAAGGCAGCCAAGATAATATTCCCCACATCAGAGGCACTGACACCTCTACGCCCCTCCACGAATTGAGGGGTGGCATCTACGTCCTTCTCCTTGAAAGTGGGCTGACCTCTGTCACACCTTCACCAGCAGAAACAAAAAGCAGGAATGACACTCTGGGACTGCTGAGGGCAGACACAAAAATGCCATGCACTGGCACCTTTTCTCTTGGGACTCTTGCCCCTCAGCTGCCATGTGCTAAGGAAGTTCCAACCAAGTCACAGGGAGGGACCACGTGGAGAGGCCACATGTGGGTGTTCTGGCCGGCAGCTCAGCCGAGGGTCCATCTAGCCAGCTGCATCAACCCCAGACCTAGGAGCAATGCTGCCTCCAGATCCAGCTGTCAAGTCAGCCAGCCCTGCAGTCTTCCCAGCTGAGGGCCCAGACATAATGAAGCAGAGACAAGCCACCCCAACTACCCCTTGTCCAAATTCCTGACCCAAAGGATCCATGAGCAAAAAAAAATAAGATGGCTATTTTACACCACAAAGTTTTAGGGTGATTTGTTACACATCAATAGTACCTAGGACAAAAAGTATCTCAAAGTTTTCTCTATCTAGGTCTCTATCTATAGGCACATAGACAGCTTAGAGCTTTTCTTAATCACTGTTCACCTCCCTGAAAACCTCCCAGAAAGGATGTCTATAATTACTCCTGAGTTAGAATCCCTGAGCTTTACCCACACCACTTCTGGAAAAAGATGACCCATGTTGTTTACATCAAAGAAAAATTAAACACTTTTAAACCATTAAACCACTTGAAACATCCAAAAGTATTCCATTCTCACTGCAAAAGGAAAAGAAAACCCTCGTTAGCAAATCCAGCACCTTACATCAACTGGCTTTGAAAACAGAGATCAAAAATGAGACCTTCATTCATAACAACTAAGTAGGACGGCGAGGGCTTGTCTTTCTCCACCAAGGAAGGATCATACATTTTAGTGTCTGCAGATTAAACAAAGAATGCACATCAGGTGTACCGAGCATGGTGTCTAGTGCTCAACAGCCTCCCAAATTCCAGTTATTATTACTACTCTTATTGTTGTTAGAACTAAAATATTCTTGATCCCACCACTAACCTTTCCTGACATAAATTAAGTAACTCACATATTCTATCTTGTCAGAAAAAGATCAGTATAGATTATTTTTCATACTGAATATCTTTTCAGTGTATGACCCAAGTTTTTAGTATTTAATACACAGTAGATCCTCTATAGTTGACCACCTCCCTACACTGACCACCACCTTAAGTTGACCTAATTTTCATAGAACACACATGCTCCACCTGGTATGTTTTAGTACAGCAGGCCCAGTTCCTTATGTTGAACACCTCCGTAGATTGACCAGTTTGTTACAGCCCCTTGGGTGGTCAACTTACAGCATTCTACCGTATGACAAATCTGAGTTAGATGTCAAGAAAAGGGATCTCAGAGTCCATATGATTAGAAATGGTATGCAACATTCTATAACATAACTGCCACAAATTTCTATTTTGTTTTGATAAAACAATTATCCTTTACAGAAACATAGAAAGGGAGGAAAAGAGAAAGAGAAAAGGAAGAAAGAAGGAAGGAGGAAGGGAAAGAGGAGCCAGGATGTGCTAGAAAGCAGCATCTGGGGAGTTACATTTAAGAATCACGGCACAGCTTTCAAGGTGAGTAAATGGAACATTACCTTTGATCATTAGGAAGGTACCCCTTATGGATGATATAAATATTACAAAGCTGCACCCAGAGGGTGGCTTGAATGCCAGGGAAGAGAGGTGGAAACAGAAAGCCAGGCCACTTCAGATTGGTTTTATTCCCAATCAATTGTTGTGTGACCTTAAGCCAATCAGCCTCTCTTAACTCATAAGGACTTCAAAACATGGCTAAGTCCCAGACTTCACTGTCCATACTGAAAGTACCATCAAGTAGAGTGGACTCCTAGTTCCAGGCAAAAGTCACCATTTACATGCTCAGGTATGTTGAAAGACAGTTCTTTCAGCAAAATAACCATTTTTAGATTTACATGCAGAAGTTAATGTTAATAATGATCTTAAAAACCTGTGCCTTGCTGTGCATCACATACTGAAATTATCAAAATCTAACGGAAGAAAAAGTGACGAGGGACAATCTCAACACACACATCATGTGGGGGAAGTAACAAGGGGACTGACTCCTTCCTCCTGCACCCTGCTGGCTTTCCCTGTGGATTCCCATTGGGAGGGTAGGAGGCTTCCTGAGCTTGACAAGGATGGGAGGGGATGGTAAGGAAGTGAGAAGGAAAGAGACTAGGAGTTGTAAGAAGGAGAGAAAGAAAGGGATGGGGGGAGGGCTGTGCTACGGAACTAAATCTGAGTCAGCAGTGCCCCAACAGAAATGTTACTGCCGGGGAAACCATTCCAAAATGGCATTCGAGTCACCAGGTTTCAAGTTTGCAGAGTGTCTACACCCTTCCCCGTGGAACCTCCCAGCTTTCCAGGGCCCAGGCAGCCCCCTGCTGTTGATTGACTTAACTGTATGGATCACATTCTCCATCCAGAAAAATGTCTTTTATATCCTGGAAAGTGGTGGGAACTCTATGACTCACAGAGCCCCAACATGCTGGAAAAATGGCTGGCACGTAATCAGCTTGAAATGGCCCTCTCCAAAGGTGGCATGAACTCTAAACTGGCTTTTCCCTCATAAAACCTGGGCAGATTGAAAGGGGGGTTAATGAAAGCCCTCTTGGTGAGATTCCACCCACAGACTGATCTCTGTCAGGTCCCCATGTGCCCTTGAAGAAATGTCCTGCTTCCCTCCCACCTGCACAGCCCCCTTCCTGATATCAGAACCAACGGCCAGAGGATGTGGGACTCAGGAGCCTTGGACAGCCATGCAGTCTTTAACTGCTTCTCTGAATAGGAGAGGGACTCTCTCATTACCATATATGATGAAGTCTGTCAGGAGGGCTGTTGAGATCTACACAGAGATGGATCCACCATCCCTGTCCACCACAAAGGGACAGATCAACCATTTCAGGGGAGACCCCTTTTTAAATTGACAGCATCTTTAAAAATATTTTACTCTCATTATCAAAATGTCTTTAATCTGCACCTCATAACATCTTGAATTAGAACTATGTCTATCCTAACACCGCAGCACACATTCGTAACTGCTTTTACTCACAAATCATTTACATAGCTGTTCTCCCACGAATCTCACCGCTTGAACAGCCGAATATAAAACCATTTTACAACACTTGTTCTTCCAAGTCCTTCCATAGTTTTTTAGACAGCTGCACTCGGGGATCCAAACTGTTTACAGCAGACAACTGTTCTGAGCACATTTCTCTACAAGATCTTTTTCAGCTCAGGAAAGGTCAAGGGCAAAGACAAGACAAAAGTCAGACGGACCCGTGCAGGGCTCCTCGAAGGAGCCAACGGGCAGAGTCCGCTCCAAACCATTCCTTCCACAGGGCAATTCTGCAAAAGGGACCCGAGGGGAAGGACTCCGTGTCTTTCCAGTAAGTGGGCAGTTTAAGAGAAGAAGTTCATTCTCAAGCCCTAGCTGGATAGCCAACACTTTTTTCCTACTCGAACTTCCTGGCACCTGTTCTGAAAAGAAGGGTAAAAGAGCTTTCTGCATGGTCTCTTTACAGAGCCATGTTCACCAGTCAACCAACCCCACTCAGTCCTTCGGCAAACCGTGGAGTGTACAGGTGGTTACCTGCACAGGTACTGAATTTTGCCAGGACAACTTTATCGCTGGCTGGCCTTGGTGGGTTTGTTGAGGGAAAGATGCCCCACCACGCCGCGGGTAAGAAACGCAGAGGCGACAGCGCAGGTAAAGGTTCTCAGGGCACCTGGGCGCCCGCGCGTGCCGGCCGCTTCTCCTCCCCGCCGTCCAGGCTCTCAAGGTCCCCTCTTCCCGAGCCCCTGCGGGGATAGACGGAGTCCTGATGCTCAGCGCCCCCGGCCGCCGACCCAGCCTGCTCGCCCGCGGCTTGAGCCGGGCTGCACGGCCGGGCCAACCACAGCAGCCCCGCGCCCAGCCCGGGAGCCCCGAGCCGGAGCCGCAGCGCCCACTCGGGGAAGGCGGCGAGCACTCACCCTTCTGCTCTCGCAGGCTCGACAGCGACCAGAGCAGCAGCGCCACCGAGGCCAGGAAACAGAGCTGGCTCAGCAGAAGGTCCCTCCGGCGGCGGCGGCGGCGGCGGCGACGCGCGCGGTCCTCGTCGCCGGGCGGCGGCATCCTCGGGCGGCCCGGCGGCGGCCCGGGTAGGCGGCGGCCGCTCCTGTCGCGAGCGGCCGCGGCGGGGACGGCGGCGGGAGGCAGCCCTGCGCGCAGCAGCCGCGCGTCCTCGCTGCGCTCCCACCCGGCCGCCGCCTCCGCCTCCTCTTCCTCCTTGCCGCTGCCCGTCTCCTCGTCGTCGCCCTCGTCGTCGCTATCGCTCAGTCCCTCCTCCCCTCCCTCCTCCTCCTCCTCGCCGCTCGCCAGCGCCGCCACCTCCCGGCGCTCGGGGTCCCTCTCCTGCTCGCGCGCCATGGCTCCCACGCTCCGCGCCCGCGCTGGGCCTGGGGCGGCGGCGCGGCGGGGGCGGCCGGGAGGCGGGGGCGGCGGGGGCTGAGGAGGAGGACCGGGGCAGGACCAGCGGGAGGAGGGCCCGCTGCCGGCCAACTCGGCCGGCTGGCGAGGCCACCCCAGGCTGACTTCGGCCTCGCCGGCTGCAGGAGCGCGTCTTCGAGCTGACCACCTACTCCATGGTCTGCGCGCGGGGGGCTGGGGCTGGGCTGGGGACAGTGCGCTCCAGGAGCACCGAGCGAGCCAGGAGCATTGAGGGGCGCAGCTCCCCGCTGTCGGCAACGGCGCGGCCGGTCTGGTCGGGGTCGGCGACGGGAGAGCGTGTGGGTGCGGAGCGGTGGCCTGGGCGCAGCTGGCGCTGGCCCGCATAGTGGGGAGGGGGCGCGCGGGGAGGAGACTGGACTGGGAAGGGAGCCCCGCATGCAATCCTTCGACCCTTCTGCACCCGGGGCAGGGCAGGAGGCGCAGGGGGCCCCCTCTCGGGAAGCACACTCGCCGCCTCTGAGAGGCGGGTCTCCCCTAAGAAAGATTCGCGGGAAAGTTTCCGAGAAATTAGGGTCTCTTCAGCCCCCACCGCAACCTGCTCCCCGGAGTAGGGGCGCCACGAGTGTGTTTGCCTGAGCGCACCCAGCCTCTGGTCTCTCCTCTTCCTGCGGGCCTCCAGGGTTTCCCTCGGCCTGCTGTGGGAATCCCCTGCGCCAGCTCCGCTCCAGGAAGGGCCTCCCCAGAGGCTCCGGGCTCCCCCCTCTGGCCCGGGTTCACACTCCGCTTTCTGATAGTGCTGGACCAAGCTCAACACTGTGGCTGAGAGAAGGGGGGCGGCTGGCACCGTCCCTGAGGACAGGCGTCCTGAAGAGGTTCCTGGCCTTCTGCAAGGAGCATCAGCCTGCCCCTACCCACCAGGTTAGAGCCCCGTTCCTCCCCTCTCACCCACCCTCCTTCCAGGTCTTCTGCCCCTACCAACTGAAGGTGCTGGTGCCTGTTTGCAGAGGACATCTAATAACCCAGGCACAGCCCTCTCTTCCCCACCGGGCTTCCCTGGACTCTTCCCAGGTGCCTCCCTGGGGCTACTGGCTGGGATGAGGAGGTGATGCCATTGTGGTGGGGCTGAAAACAAAAGGCTTGTTCAGAAAGAGAAGACCTGGAGACCAGGTGTCTGTCTGGGTGACTGTCTCCGCAGAATCCAATCAGGGAATTTAGTCGCAGATTCTAGAAAGGTGGGGAGAAAGGGCAGAACCTCTGAACAGGTATCTCCTGCTAGGTTTAGAAAGGCGCACGGAATCCAAATGTGTCCTCACCTGTGGGTGACCTTCTCCCTCACCACCTCCCAAATTATCCTGACAGCATCTGGGAACAGCAGGGTCACAACAGATGACAGAGTAACTGGTCATAGGTGACTTACCTTCCACAGAAGATCCATTTTCACTCAGAAAGACGTTTGCGTCCTGGGCATATCATTGATGTGCTCGTGTTCTCGGGGTGGCACCTTCCCAGACACCAGAGTACCTTCCCTAGGATGCCTCAGTGGATTGTCCCTTTCACTTCGGTTACCAGAGCCTGAGGGGGGATGTAAAAATATGTAAATTAACCCCCCCTCCCGCTAGAGCTTGTGTGCAGAATTTTCTAGCTGTGTTACCTCCATCCAGCAACTGCAGACACAGAAAAGAAAATTTAGAAATTCAGAATAATTCAAGTACCAGGAAGCACACTCAAATTAACGTGGAAAAATAGGAATAAAAGGTGAAGTAGGGAATCTGGAACTCATTGTGTTAGAGAATGAATACCAGCTCAAGGGGGGAAACGCCATAGGCACAGGGATTGTGTAATCTGGTGGGGGAGGGAGGGTATGTTAGCAAGGTGGGGGCGGGGGGGGTGGGAGAAGGGGAGAAACCCAGACCTGGCAAGTCCCTAGAAATTATTTCAGCACAGGCAGTGAGAGAGAAAGATGTACGGGGCGGGGAGAAAGAGAGATCACCCCTATGGCACATGGAAATGATTCTTTTAGTTTATATTCATTTTGACAGATTTTAGAGCAAGAGAGGCTATTGAAGTAAAGAGGCTCAATGATCCCATGAGCAGCCAGTCACCACTCAGGGAAGAAAGGTGGGGGCATCTAATCCCCAGCCCCCAACACCTGCTGGGCTCCTCAGCCTGCCCAGTGGCGGCCCCTCTGCAAGAATTGGCCTGAAATAAGGAAAGTCCTTTTTCTTCTTTCCTTCCACCAGGCAAGAGTAGGGGGACAGGCTCACAAGTGTTTTGTCACCGCTGGAGGACGAGAGTGGGGACAGGAGGGGCGGGACGGGGAGGGGGGAGGCTTCTGCCAAAGAAAACAGTCATTTTTATCCTACCTGCCTCTCCCAATCGCTAGAAGCTCCCCTGTGAAACTGAACTGTGGAGGGAACAGGGGCTGAAATGAAGAATGTCCTTATTATCTTCAGGCTCCTCATCAATCCTGAGGTGGCTTTTGCCTTTTTATTTCTTTATCTGCATTTGATCTCACATTTTGTGCAGGCTTAAAGAGAAAATTCCAGGCTCTGATACTTCAGGCTCAGAATTACTTTGCTTGGAAAGAGGGGCATCACCCCCAGATTGGTGGAGGTGTTCACCCTTCCAACAACACGACAGGTGTATTTACAGAGCAGCCCTCCCACCACCCGTGGCAGGGTGTTGGATCTCTATCTGTGTCCCCCATTATGTCCCCCATTTTGACCTCCGTAAAGATTACAAGATTCCAGTTTCACGTCCATATAGACATTTTGCACCTGATGTGGGAAATAGAAGTTATTCATCTTCTCCTCTCAGCCTGCTTTTTTTTTTTTTTTTTTTTTGAGACAGAATCTTACTCTGGAGCCCTGGGTAAACAAACTCCTGGACTCAAGCAGTCCTCTGGCCTCAGCCTCCTCCCAGTAGCTGGGACTACAGGCACCTGCTACAATGCCTGGCTAGTGTTTTTCTGTTTTTAGTAGAGATGGGGTCTCACTCTTGCTCAGGCTGGTCTCAAACACCTGAGCTCAACCTAGGCCTCCCAGAGTGCTGAGATTCCAGGTTGAGCCACCACACCTGGTCAGTTCTGCCACTCTAACGGAAAATAGTGTCCCACAGCTGCATTCTGTGACTCTTAGCTTAAGCCAAATCTTCCATCCACAGATGAGAACCCAGTGAGTGAGTTCTCATCTGTATCCCCACCAACCTCCCCTCGCCTACAGCACCCAGACAGAGCAGTTTCCAGGACAAAGCAAAGGAATATAACAACAAATATTGCCCGTGGTGTCAGACAAGGGAAGAGCATAGAGCAGAGAAGAAATCAGAGAAGCCACTTTCTTGGTAAAATGACAAGTCAGCATCCTCGCCATGGCTGCTCCTAACTCAAGGAGACTCAGCCCAAGCAGAGAGAGGAGAAACCTCTAGAAGTTCATGTAAAAACCTTTAAATATAAGAAGACCCAGTGTTGGTAGATGGGAGAACAAAAGAGAGAGATTCTCCAGGGATTATTCTTGCAACAGTCCTCAGAGGTAGCACCCTTTTCTTATCTAGGGGTTTGAAGATCCAGGCCTCCTGTCAGTTCAGGAAATTACATGTGGCTGGCACTCATCACCTCGAGATGAATGCCCCCCTGTGCACACAATGGTGTAGATGTGGACAAAACCTCAGTTTTTCTAAGGAAGACCTCACAGCTTACTTCCCTCCCCATTCTTGTCCATTGGCTTTATCAAAAAGTCAAACTGCTTGTTCAAACACTTCCTGAACTCACAGCATTTCAAAGGACAAAAACAATAGTAATTTCTATGTGTGCAAGTCCACACTTCCTATATGAGGGCTTTGAGAGTCCTGTGTCTTCAAGGTGGGCTTGCCTTATTTTAGGCGTTCAGTGTAGGACTAGAGTTAAAACAGACTGCTTATCTTATAATAACTTCTAATATTTAATTTCATTTTGCCAAACTGTGTGCATTTGTTTGGTGATTTTAACTCACCACACGGATATGACTAGATTTTTTTTCCAAGTGGACTATTATTATATTCACAGCTGCCTTTTTAAAAATTGATTGAAGTGTAATATACATATAGCAAGATGCTCCCACCTTAAGCTTAGCTTCTGACTGTATATATGTGTATACACACTATTTGGGTTCCACATTCACATATGCAACATTTCCTGCCCCTCCTAGCCCCCGAGTCAGCTTTTCCCAACCCCTCACCAGACAATCACACCTCTGTTCACTCCTCTTGCCCTAGGTCACTGACGTGTGTCCTTAAACCTCAGTAAGTGGAGGTGACTTTTGGTCATCTTTTTTCTGTGACAGCAATCCACATTAATGTGCGTAACGGTGATTTGTCCTTTTTCCATGCTGTAAAGGTGTAGGCTGTTTTTGCCTAATGCTTCAGTTCCCTTCCAAGTTTAGTTTAAGCCAAGAATAATCAAACCACTGCATCTAGATCAGAGACAAATGGCCTCCTAGACTGGCTAGTTTTATAAGAAACTTGTGCTGAAATTGAAACAGTCATCAGTTACTTCTCAAACAGGTTACGTTATGTAAAGAGTGTGACTGTGGGAGGACAAGTCCACAGAAAAACCTCGTAAGATCACTCTTAAAGACAAGCATGAAAGAATTCCTAGGATGCGGTAGAATTTTGAGGCAGCCCTTAATGGAAAAGGTCAGGACAACCTATTTCCTATGTACTCTTTCTACTCTTTTTTTTTTTTTTTTCTAAATGAGAGAAAAGTAGAATAGGCACCATCAGGGAAAAACATAAAAGAACATGTTCATATGTAAGCATCCTTTCTAGCAACTGTTGGTGGACATAGGAAACCTGCGGGAGCTCAGCAGTGATGTTCACTCCCAGGCCCATCCTGAGGAAGGGGGATTCAGGAGGCCTGGTAAAGGGCATTATTTACAGATTCCCAGGGATTCTTTCATATGAAGATTCTAGAGAAAGAGACTGCATTGGCATATGTGTTTGATGAATCCTGGCAGGCAAATCTAAAAAAGAAAAATGTATTACCTAGCTCCTATTTGTCAATACTTTTAATTGACTTGTTCTGGGTGTTTGGAAGAATTAGAGACGGAGAATATGTAAACATACCCTATAGCTATGTCGCTACCTCCTGTTTCACATGAGTATTAAAAATTGACTCTTATGAAACGTAATTCAGAACTGTGGAAATAACAGAGAGATTAGAATTTTAAATCTTCAGTGGTCAAAAATTAAATATTCACATTTGCTCATTCTTTCAGTATCCTGCAGAAAGAAATAAGAAAGTGCTGTTAATTTTATTTTGTCTCTATAAACTTGAGCAGACAAGATGCTGGGTGAGGCAGAGAGGAACCTGGGGATGTTCCTGGTGACTTATTTTCATTAATATACAGATATTAGGACCGGTCATGGTGGCTCATGCCTGTAATCCTAACACTTTTGAGGGGCTGAAGTGGGAGGATCAATTGAGCTCAGGAGATTGAGACCAGCCTAAGCAATAAATAGTGAGACTTTGTCTACTAAAATAAATTTTTTTTAATTTTAAAAAGTAGCCAGGTGTGATGAAATGTGTCTGTCGTCTCAGCTACTACTTGGGATCTGAAGTAGGAGGATCACTTAAACCCAGGAGTTTGAGGTTGCTGTAAGCTAAGCTAATACCATGGCACTCTGGCAAATATATATATGTTAGGTTTAGGAATTCCATGTTTTTAAACACAAAAATAGATCTGTGAAATATCTTATTGTTAAATCTCAAAACTCTGTTTGACAGGCAGTGACATGCCCTACATCTTAAGCAAAAAAGAGAAGCCACAATATGAATGATATAATCCCTTTTTGTAAAGTTAAGAAAAATCATCTGTGTATCTCTCTTTCTCTATTCATGTACGTGTGATTTCTTCTGGAGGTGGGATTTCAGGATCTCCCCGTCCACATCTACACCATGGTGTGCACGGAGGGGGCATCATCTCTGGGCTGGAGATCAGTGAATGAAGAGGGACTTTCACTTTTTTCATGTACTGTTCTATAGCTTTAAAATTATTTTCTCCCATCAGCATGTCCTATTTTTTTAATTTAAAAAAATAAAGAAAAAATTAAAAGAATCTGTTCATGTGTAAGCAGTTAAGACAAGTTGACTTAAGTTAAAGGAATTGACATGGTTTGACTTTGGCAGGACAGCACAGGCAAGGTCGGCCTCCAGGCCTGCCTTCCAAGAAGCCTTTCCTCCCAGCCTTGGCTGGCGTCCTGTGCCTCAGGCTCCTTTCTGAGGAGTCCTGAGCTGGCAAGGGAGGAGCAGCCCACCCAGAGGGCCGGCCCTGGCCGGCTAGAGTTGGACACCGGACTCCTGATTCCAACTTGGCCGCAGATCTGAGCTCCAATCCTGTGCCTCGGTTTCCTCACTGATAAGTAGAAAGACGATGACAACTCTTCCCCAGAAAGATGTTTCGCATCAATGAAGCATTTCAAAAATACAAAACATTTAAAGGAAAGAGATGCCAAGATCAGCTGGCTTTTCGCACTTCAGACAGCACTGTGTTATCACCAGGGGAGTAATCACAGTTCGCTGGTCTTGCCCAAAGCCTCCAATCTGACTGCGGAATCCAGCTCAGCTGTTAATTCTAACAACCTAAGAGTTGTACACACTTGACCCAGCATCAAGTCCCTGTCACCAGGGCTACCTGAGGTCAGTGGGATGGCCCCACGCAGTCAGTATCTGTCCTCCTTCCTCATTTTATCCATTGGGTGACCAGCCTGGAACTGGAGGGCATTTGGTCCAGATGCTGCCCTCCCCAAAAAAGTCGTGGTGCTGCGCCCCCTGGCGGAAGTGGCAAGCATCCTCCTGCAGGAGTTTGGTTCTGCAAGTGGTCCCTACCTGCCCTCCACCAGCTCAGCTTCATCTGTGACTGACAGTCTTTTTTCTTTCCACGTGGCCACTCAGACAAAAGCTGATGCTAAGATGACTGGTAAGTGTGTTCCAGCACTTCCTATCTCTGGAATTTCTTTCATTGCCGATAGTCCCTCAAATTTTTTATTATCAAGCCTTACTGCCTTTAGGTCCTTACATGTAATATTTCACTGGTTTAAAATTTAGTCCCCTTTTTTCATGGCTTATAACTGAGGTAGACAGAAATCATTTGGGGCATTTTCCCCCAGTCATTTAAGTTCTTGCTATGCAAAATACTGTCCCTGGATCAGCAGGAACCAGCAGTGAATTGGCTTCACCTGGGAGTTTGTTAGAACTACAGAACCTCAGGCTTAGCACAGATTTTTCATTTTAACAAAATCCACAGAAGAGTCATGTGCACATTAAGGACTAAGATGCACAGATTTGGATACTTCCTCCCAGACAAGATGACTAGGACTTTCATAACTACCCATGTGTATGGCTAACTATAAATTATAACACTCGAGGTTACTTATTCCATTTTGTTTTTTCAATTGTCCATGTCTCATTTGCTTTAAACACTTCTTAAATATGAAATCAAAAATCAACAGAACCAAATTTTCAATATTTAAACATTTAATGTAATCTACAAGCAATAAATTCGTGTCCCCAAGGAATAAGAATTCCAGCTATCGCATTAAACATTTAGCTGTGAATAGCAAGGCACTATATTCCACATAAAATTCAAAAGAAAAATTTCCAAGTTCAATCTCACATCTTTTTCAGTTGGACAACACCTGTACACAAAGTACTTTAAACACAAAACAAAGTATAACTTAAACTCCAAAAAAGCATCATGAGAATTTGAGAATACCATGGTATAATCCTTTTTTATTTTTTCAAAGTGATCCTATCATAGTCTGCATTAGTCATATTCTCATTAAAATGTCATGTCCAAAAATATCAAGTTTCAAGTAAAATGACAAAAATTTTTAAAGGACTGAAAATTTAGTCCCTTGATGTGTTAAAAATTGGGCATAACAATTTTTGTTTAACTTCTTATTTTGAGCTAATTTTAGCCTTAAAGAAAGTTGCAAAAGTCATACAGAGAGTTCCATTGGTAGCTCTTGGGTGTGTATAGTTACACAGTAAGAGCTATGAAATTAACATAAATGCAGCACTACTAACTAAGCTACAGACCTCACTAAAGTTTCATTATTTTTTCTGCTAACCTCTTTTCCCACATTGCATTTAGATACTATTTCACCTTCATCTCCTCCAGTCTGTGACAATTCTTCATCTTTCCTTGTCTTCATGACTTTGCCACTTTTGAAGAGCACTGATGGTTTAGTTCACAAAATCAGGACTTTTCTCCTAATTTGTACAAGGTTGTGTGTGATTAGCAATGAAACCATGCTACGTCTTTCTCAGGGCACTGCACCGCAGGCTTTGTGGCATGCCTTATTACTGGTGATGTTAACTTGGATCACTTGGAATTAATATTTGGGGTAGACTTTTTGAAATAGTGCAAATTTTGTTTCTCCTCAAAATTTCATCCATTGACATTAATTTTGACATCCATTGACAGATCTTGTTTTGCAAGAGTGATTACCAACTGTCTCATAAAATGTTACTTGCCATTTTCCTGAAGCATTAAGTGGCCAATAGGGGAGACTGGAGTGTGTGTGAATGCGCTGGGAATGTGAGGAAGGAAGTTGTGTTCAAACAGTAAACAGTGAGGGTGGGGAAGGAAAGCCAAGGAACCCTCTGAAAGTTGTATTTCCATCCCATCTTGGTGTTCCAGGGAACTGGTAAGTGCCCCACTCAACTTCAACACCTTCTTATCTCTTATAGATACGATTTCCCATCCATAAGTATGAATCTACCAGGCAAGGAAAGGAGGATTATACAACTTGGTTATGTCTGTCTTTAAAGGAACCAGGGTTCTGTTCAGAGTGGAAAAGCCATACAACTATCTATCTATAAAACCTGTAGTTAGTAAAAAAACATAAATCAAACTGAGACAGCTATTTTTAATTAAACATATTGCATTTTTTAATTTTTAAATTATTCACATTTTATTAGAAATAACAAAATCTTTGGTAGTAAAAGAAATTAGCAATATTGCTACCCCAAACTATGGCATTTTGAGATGCTGGACCTACTTAAAAAGGCTCCAGGTCTCTTTGACCTTCCCCCCAGCCATCACCAGTTCTCTTAAAACCACTGAAGTTTCTTCATCTGCCTGAGAGCCAGACTCACCGAGGTGAACAATTTTCCTATTCATCCCCTCCTTAAAAGAAGAGGAATATAATTACACCTGAACAGACTCTTTAAAATATAATGTCCCATCTCTCAGGCTCATTTAAATTCCAAAGGACAGTATTTACCACTTAATCTTCCTTACTCATCCTTCATCCTCTCTAGTTATTGTTTATTCCCCTGCCTCCCAACTCATTTCATCAGAAAAACACATATGCTTCTGAATCTTTCCAGGGAGTTGAATCTTCATAATTTGAGGGTTCCCATGTTGGTATACATGTTACAATAAGTTTGAAAACTTTTCTCAATCTGCTTTATTGAGTTGATTTCTTAGAGAAAAATTACCCCAACAGTTGATACGTTTTGGCTTTGATTACTTGAAGGGGATTTCATGAAGAAATCCTTTGTCAGACCTATTGAGTAATATGTATGATATCTGTAGGAGACACCAGAAAAGAAAAACCTTGATAATAAGGAATGGGGAAGGGATTGGTCTCTCAATACAAAGCACAAGAACATACAAGCACATACATCATTGCTTGGCAGTCTTCACACCTGTGGTGGTATAAATAGTCATGGGATCACTTCTATAAAGAGCCACAGGACAGGTTAGCTGGGGCCCCTTCTACTAAGACTGACTGCTGCACCTTTGAAACACTCCAGCACCTGTGACCAGACTGAGACAACAGGCTCCCAAGCACATATGGGGACCCCAAACAAGAATGGACAGCAGTCCATATCCTGGCAGTTTCATGGGCTAGGGATGGTGGCCTAGTGCCCTGGCTCTGACAAATGGCAACAAGAATGGGATAGTGGACATGGACAGAAGGGGAAATAAGCTTATAGAAAACAAAAGAAAAAGAGAAAGAAGAAATATGTAGAAAAATATAAGAAGTTTGCAAGAAATACAAAAAGTTTGAGATAAGTTTGGGAAAAAGATAAATGTAAGAAAAGGATAAGAAGTTTGAAAAGGAGGGTAGAAAACAAAATAAAGCTGCTTGAGTAATGTGGAACCTTTAGCAAAGAAAGAAAATAAGCTTTTAGCAAACAAAAGAAAAAGAGAGAAGAGAAATATATAAAAAGAAACATAAGATTCAGAAATAAGTAGAGCCTATAGCAAACAAAAGCCTTTATCAAACAAAAGAAAAAGAGAGAGTAGAAATATATAAGAAGAAAGATAGAATCTTTAGCAAACAAAAGCCTTTATAAAGTCAAAGGGGGGTGGGGCAAAACAAAGCTGCTCACATAATGAGAAACCTTCAGCAAACAACAAGAGGAAGTTTATGGGGAGGCAAAGGGGTAATTCCCCATCCATAGAAACAAATAGTAAAAAAGAAACCAGCGGGGGTGGGGTGATGTTACTCAGAGTAACTGGACCTCTAGCAAACAGTAAAAAAGAAACAATGGGTAATTTCCTGACCATAGCGTCTCAATAAGTTAAAATAGGTAGAGAAAGAACCTCTAACTGCCTTCCCCATTTCATCATCCAACATTGGCAGGAAATAGTTTAGAATGGTCACCACCCCCTGTGCCTTTAAAGCAGTCAAAAAGAAAGGCCAGAAAGACCTTTGGCAAGAACAGAAAGCAGATTGTGGCAATTCAAATAGAGAAAGACCTTCAGCTATAGAGAAAATAGGCCAGAAAAAAGAAAGGCAGGCTAGAAAGACCTTCGGCAACTGAACATACAGAAAGATAAATGTAAGACAGAAAAAAAGTAAGGCAGACCAGAAAGACCTTTGGCAAAAACAGAAAGCAGATCATGGCAATTCAAATAGAAGTTGAATGGTCCCCCAGTCAAAACTATCTTAAAATACGAAAAAGGGGGATATATGTAGGAAACATCTGAAAAGAAACACCTTGGCAATAAGGGAATAGGGAAGGGATTGGTCTCTCATTAAAAAGCACAAGAGCACATGAGCATATACATCATTGCTTGGCAGTCTCCACACCTGTGGTATAAGTAGCCATGAGATCACTTCTATAAAGAGCCATGGGAGAGGTTAGTCAGGGCTCCTACACTAAGACTGACTGCTACACCTCTGACTGGACTGAGACAACAGGCTCCCAAGCACATAAGGGGAGCAATACCCCAAATGAGAATGAACAGCAGTCCATGTCCTGGCAGTTTCATGAGCTGGCAGCCTAGCGCCTTGGCTCCAACACTATCGGTGACAATCAACTTCAAAATGTCATGTTCAAGAGGTAGGCAAGATGGCTGACTGAAGCCAGCTTTTGGCAGAGGCTCCCATCCAGAGGGAGAAATGATGGCCAGAAATAACCCAATAAAGCAGAAGATTGGGAGCTGAACTGAGAGAGAGGATCGATAGGTTCCCATCACCTCTGCTATGGCAAGCTGGAACTCCAAGGAAACAAATTTCAGGTACAAAACCCATCCCAAAGAGGAATGGGGAATCCTTCTCCTCCTCATCCCCCCTCTCCCCAGGAGAGTGGCTTGAGGTGAGTAAAGAACAGAGGATCTTTTGTTTCACCAAAGAGGAGAGAATGACTGAGGACCAGGACTCCATCCACAGAGAGATACTGCTGCAAGCCCAGGCAGTCTCTTGCCTGGGCCAAAAGTTGATCTAATATTCTCCTTACCTTTCTGAATTCCCAATCCAACCCTCCCCTCTCTCCTGGTGGTCTAGAAGACTACCCCCTGCAAAATCCAGAGGGTTTGGCAGATTTTAGCTAGGGCAGGGAACCTCATGAGCTATGGGGTAGTTGTGCTAGAACTATAACTTTAATAGAGGCAGGGAGTCCCAAGAGGAGAGAGACTTGCTTCATGTTGGAAAGAGCATAGCTCAGGTCCGCACTACCAACTACCAGGGACCGTGGCCCACTGGCTACCCAGCTCAGCAGCCCACAGTGGGCAGCTCCATTCTCCGCTGAGCTCATACAACCAGTGGCCATTGGTGGCTGGAGACTCACACCGGCTCCTGTGACTGGTGTGGCCCATGGCCAGTGACTCCGCCCTACAGCTCCTGAGACCCGTGGCACATGGACAGTGACTCCCAACCGGCCCCTGTGACCCATAGCCCACAGCTGGTGACTCCTGCCCAACTCCTGTGAACTATAGCCTGTGGCTGACAAATCCCACCCAACCCCTGAGACCTGTGACCCATGGCCGGAGGCTCCCACCTGGCTCCTGCGACCCACGTGGCCCATGGCTGGAGACTCCCTATCTGGTTCCGGAGACCCTCGGCCCATGGCCAGTGACTCCTGCCCAGCCCCTGTGACCCATGGCCCATGGCTAGTGACTCCACCCTCTGGCTCCCCATCTGGCTCCTACACCAGGCAGGCAACTCCTGCCTGGCTCCTGTGACCCCTGAGGCCCCGAGGCTGGTGGCTACACCCTCCACCTTCTCCCCCACCTCCTGTAGCATGAGACCAGGGGTCAATGGCTCCACCCTCCAGTTCCCCACCTGGCTCCTTTGACCCATGTGGCCAGTGGCAACGCCTTCCAACTCCCCACCAGCTCCTGCAACCTGCACACAGCAGTACCCCAGACCAGCAGTACCACCCCCGAAGGTGGCAGCTCTGCCCCTGACAGTGGTGGAAGCTCCACAGTCCCTCCCACTGGGGTCAAATTGAGTTGCCAATGGACCCCCACTGCCTAGATGCTAAAGACCTTTTGAACTCTCCCACCTGATCAGTGTTTGTGTCAACTAGGACAATTGATTTGGAACTCTTGACCTGGGCCAGTCACCTGGGGAAGCACCAAGGTTGTACCCTGGTTGTGTTGTTATGGGAGTGTGGGATTCTCCCCTTCCAATTGTCACCTGTGGGAGGATGGGGCATCTTAGTTGCTAATATATCTCCACAGCTGAGATTTCAGCCCAAAGCCACTGATTCACTAGGATTGGACAGAGACTAGCTGAATACTGGTTAGCAACATCTGGCCTTACCACACCAAGCAGGGGCCTCGAGTTTCAGGCAATAGTTCTGAATGGGGCCTTTGTAAAGGTCTAAGGAAAAAGTTGCAATCAATAGTCCCAGTTCTTTGGTAAAGGGCTGGTTAATTACAACTCCAACAGCCCTCAGTTCAGTTTCACCTTGCCAGCTTCTCTAGCCAAATGGTGAAAAATAATCATGGGGCAGAATCAGCAGAAAAACTCTGGCAACATGAATAATCAGAGTAGACAAACTCCCCCCCCAGAAAGACAAAGGAGACACAACAGAAGATCCCATTCATAAACAAATGACTGAGATGTCAGAAATCGAATTCAGAATTTGGATTGCAAAGAAGATTAACAGAATGGAGGTAAAGATAGAATTAGATATTCAAGGAGGAATTCAAAAGTTGTCTCAAGAATTCAATGAATTCAAAGACAAAATCACCAAAGATTTTCACACATTGAGGTAAAAACTTGCTGCCCTCAAAGATCTGAGAAATACAGTAGAATCCCTCAGTAACAGAATGGAGCAGGCAGAAGAAAGGACCTCTGGCATTGAAGATAAAGCTTTTCAACACTCCAAAATGTTGAAAGAGGAAGAGAAGTGGAGAGCAAAAATGAACCATTCCCTGAGAGAATTGTGGGACCACTGCAAAAGAGCAAACATTTGCCTCATAGGAATCCCTGAAGGAGAAGTGGATGGCCAGAAAGACACAAATACTCTACTTCAAGAAATAATTGAGGAGAACTTCCAAGCATGGCAAGAGATACTGAAATTCAGATATCAGACAGTATCAGAATCCCAACATGACTCAAGCCAAATAAAGCATCTTCTAGACACATTGTGATTAACTTCGCCAAAGTTAACCTACAAGGGCAAAAATATTAGAATGACTAAAGATCTTTCTGCTGAAACATTTCAAGTCAGAAGAGGATTGTCATTGACCTTCAATCTCCTTAAACAAAACAACTTTCAGCCCAGAATCCGATACTCAGCTAAACTGAGCTTCATTTTGATGGATAAGTTAAATACTTTAATGACATACTCATGTTGAAGAAATTTGCCATAGCCAAACCAGCTGTTCAGGATATCCTCAGACCCATCCTCCATAACGACCAGCACAATGCTCTACCACCAAAGTAAACTCACTCTGAAATTCTTGACTAAAACCACATTTCACAGTGGTGAAAAGATTCAAAATGTCCACTGGAATTTCAAAAAACTTGACACTCAAAATACTACCAGGCTTATCAATACTCTCAATTAATGTGAACAGCTTAAACTGTCCTCCTAAGTGGCACAGGTTGGCTGACTGGATACAAAAACTCTGACCAGATATCTGCTGCATACAAGAATGTCATCTTACCTTAAAGGATAACTATAGACTCAAGATGAAGGGATGGGCATCTGTAATCCCAGGCAAATAGAAATCAGAAAAAAGAAGGAGTGGCAATTTTATTTGCAGATACACTAGGCTTTAAACCAACAAAAGTACGAAAAGACAAGGATGGTCACTTCATATTTCTTAAGGAAAACACTCAACATGATGAAATGTCAATTATTAACATTTATGCACCCAACCAGAATGCTCCTCAATTTATAAGGGAGACCCTAATAGACATGAGCAATTTAATATCTTCCAGAACCATGATAGTTGGAGATTTTAATACCCCTTTGGCAGTGCTGGATAAATTCTTCAACAAGAAACTAAGCAAAGAAATTTTGGACTTAAACTTCAGCATACAACAATTGAATTTAGGAGGTTGCTGTGAGCTGTGACACCAGAGCACTCTACTGAGGGCAATAAAGTGAGACTCTGTCTCAAAAAAAAAATTGAATTTAACAGACATCTACAAAACATTTCATCCTATCAAAACTGAATTTAGTTTCTTCTTATCAGCTCATGGAACATCCTCCAAAATTGATCACATCTTAGGTCACAAGTCTGACCTCAGCAAATTTAAAAGTATAGAAATTATTCCTTGTATTTTCTTGGATCATCACATAATAAAAGTTGAACTCACCAATAACAGGTATCTGCATACTCATACAAAGCCATGGAAACTAAATAACCTTATGCTAAATGATAGCTTGGTCAAAGATGAGATTAAGAAGAAAATTGGCAAATTTTTGGAACAAAACAATAATGAAGACACAAATTAACAGAACCTGTGGGATACTGCAACGTCAGCCCTAGGAGGGAAAATTGTAATGTTGCAAGTCTTCCTCAAGAGAACAGAAAGAGAGGAAGTCAATAACTTAATGAGACATCTTAAGCAACTGGAAAAGGAAGAACATTCTAACCCCAAACCCAACAGAAGAAAAGAAATAACTAAAATTAGAGCAGAATTAAATGAAATTGAAAACAAAAGAATTATTCAAAAGATCAATGAATATTCTAGTACAAATATCTTTGTTATAGTGTGATTTTTGGTCTTCTATGAAACTAATTTATAGCTTGCATATGACAGCTATAACCCAATTATAGCCCAAGAATATGGGGAAAGGGGAAAGGAAGGGGAGGGGAGGAAGAGGATGGGTGAAGGATAATTGGTGGGACTGCACTTACGGTGCATCTTACAAGGGTACATGTGAAACTTACTAAATGTAGAATATAAATGTCTTAACACAATAACTAAGAAAATGCAATAAAGGCTATGTTAACCAGTTTGATGAAAATATTTCAAATTGTATATAAAACCAGCACGTGGTACACCATGACTGCATTAATGTACACAGCTATGATTTAATGAAAAAATTAAAATTAAAAAAAGATTAATGAAACAAAATTGTTTTTTTGAAAAATTCAACAAAATTGATAAACCTTTGGCCAACCTAACCAAAAATAGAAAATTAAAGTGCCTAATACCATCAATCAGAATGACAAAGGCAAAATAACAACAGACACCTCAGAAATTAAAAAAATCCTTAATGAATACTATACAAAACTTTATTCTCAGAAGTACAAAAATATGAAAGAAATTGACCAATACTTGAAAGCATGCCAAATTCCTAGACTTCATCAGAAATAATTGGAAATGCTGAACAGACCTATATCAAGTACTGAAATAGAATCAACTGTATAAAATCTCCCAAAAAAAGAAGAGTCTGGGACCAGATGGCTTCACATTTGCATTCTACCAAACCTTTAAAGAGGAACTAGTACCTATATTGCTTAACCTTTTCCAAAACACTGAAAAAGAAGGAAAACTTCCCAACACATTCTATGAAGTAAATATCACCCTGATACCCGAACCAGGAAAGAAACCAAGAAAAGAAAATTATAGACCAATATCTTTAATGATCATAGATGCAAAAATATTCAATAAGATCTTAGCAAACAGAATCCAGCAACATATCAAATGAATTATACACCATGACCAAGTGGGTTTTATCCCAGGGTCTCAAGGTTGGTTCAATATACACAAATCTGTAACTATAATACATCACATAAACATACTAAAAAACGAAGACCATAGATGCAGAAAAAGCTTTTGACAATATCCAGCATCCTTTCGTGATCAGAAAACTTAAGAAAATAGGTATAGAAGGAACTTTCCTTAAAGTTGGCTGATAGAGGCCATCTACAGCAAACCCACAGCCAATATCATATTGAATGAAGTAAAATTGAAAACATTTCTACTCAGATCAAGAACCAGGCAAGGTTGCCCATTGTCTTCACTGTTTTTTAACATTGTAATGGAAGTCTTAGCCCTTGCAATCAGGCAAGAGAAGGCAATCAAGGGTGTACAAACAGGATCAGAGGAGATCAAAATTCCACTCTTTGCAGATGATATGATTTTATACCGGGAAAACCCCAGGGACTCAACCACAAAACTCTTAGAAGTGATCAAGGAATACAGTAGTGTCTCAGGATACAAAATCAATACTCACAAATCAGTAGCTTTTATATATACCAACAATAGACAAGCCATAAAAACAGTCAAGGACTCTATTCTCTTTACAGGGGTGCCAAAGAAGATGAAATATTTGGGAGTTTACCTAACAAAGGACGTGAAAGATCTCTATAAAGAGAATTATGAAACTCTGAGAAAGAAATAGCTGAAGATGTTAACAAATGGAAAAACATACTATGCTCACAGCTAGGAAGAATCAACATTGTTAAAATGTCCATATTGCCCACAGCAATTTACAAATTTAAAGAAATCCCTATCAAAGCACCACTGTCATACTTTAAAGATCTGGAAAAAATAGAACTTCATTTTATATGGAACCAGGAAAAACCTCAAATAGCCAAGACATTGCTCAGAAATAAAAACAAATCAAGAGGAATCATACTACCAGACTTCAAACTATACTATAAGTCTATAGTGATCAAAATAGCATGATATTGGCACAAAAATAGAGAGGTAGATGTATGGAACAGAATAGAGAACCAACAGATGAACCCAGAAACTTATCATCATTTGATCTTTGATGAGCCTATTAAAATTATAAATTGGGGGAAAGATTCCCTATTTCACAAATGGTGCTGGGAGAATTGGCTGGAAATTTGTAGAAGACTGAAACTGGACCCACGCCTTTAACCATTAACAAAAATTGACTCTCACCAGATAAAAGATTTCAACTTATGACATGAAACTATAAAGATTCTTGGAGAGAGTGAAGGAGAAACACTTGAGTAAATTGGCCTGGGAGAATACTTTATGAGGAGACCCCCCCTGGGCAATTGAAGCAACACCAAAAATACGTTACTAGGATCTGATCAAACTAAAAAGCTTCTGCACAGCCAAGAACACAATAAGTAAAGCAAACAGATAGCCCTCGGAATGGGAGAGGACATTGCAGGTTATGCTTCTGACAAAGGTTTGATAACCAGAATCCACAGAGAACTCAAACTTATTAATAAGAAAAGAACAAGTAATCCCCTTTCATTATGGGGAAAGGACTTGAACAGAAGCTTCTCTGAAGATAATAGGCACATGGTCTACAGACATGTGAAAAAATGGTCATTACCTTTAATCATCAGAGAAAATCAAACTAAAACCACTTTGAGATATCATCTAACTTTAGTAAGAGTGGCTCACATAACAAAACCCCAAAACTACAGATGTTGGCATGGATGTGGAGAAAAGGTAACACTTCTGCATTGCTGGTGGCAGTGCAAGCTGATACGTCCCTTTTGGAAAGAAATAGGGAGAATACTCAGGGATCTAAACATAGGCCTGCTGTTTGATCCTGCAATTCCTCTACTAGGTATATATCCAAAAGACCAAAAATCACTTCATAACAAAGATATTTGCATCAAATTGTTCATTGCAGCTCAATTCATAATAACCAAGCATGGAAGAAGCCCAAGTGCCCATTGACCCATGAATGGATTAATAAATTGTAGTATATGTATACCATGGAATATTATGCAGCCTTAAAAAGAGATGGAGACTTTACTTCTTTTACATTTACCTGGATGGAGCTGGAACATATCCTACTTAGTAAAGTATCTGAAGAATGGAAGAAAAAAATATTCAATGTACTCAGTACTATTATGAAACCAATTTACAATCACTCGCACTTTCATATGAAGAATAGATCACAACTATGGCCCAAGATGAAGGATGGAGGAGGGGAGGGAAGGGTGGAAGTCAGATTGAGTGAGGGTGAATGTTACCTATGGTGCATAATGCAAGGGTACATGTTAGATCTATTAGTACAGAGTATAAATGTCTTAACACAATAATTAAGTAAATGAGATAAGTATATATTAACCAGTGTGATGTAAGCATTCCTAATTCTATATGAAATAAGCACATTGTACCCCATAAATGCATTAATGTATACATGATCTATGTGTTTATGATTTAATAAAAAAAAAAGACAAAAATAGTCACTTCATATTCGTCAAGGGAAAAATACAACAAGAAGATGTTTCAATTCTAAATATTTATGCACCCAATTTAAATGCCCCCATATTCTTGAAACAGACCTTACTCAGTCTGAGCAATATGATATCCTATAGCACCATAATAACAGGGGACTTAAGCACTCCTCTTACAGAGGTGGGCAGATCCTCTAAACAGAAATTAAACAAGGATATAAGGGACTTAACTGAGATCCTAGAACTGTGCTTGATAGACACATATAGAACACTCCATCCCAAAGCTGAAGAATATACTTTCTTCTCATTGGCTCATGGAACATTCTCCAAAATTGATCATATCTAGGACACAAAACAAACCTCAACAGAATCAAAAGAATTGAAATGTTACCTGTATCTTCTCAGAGCACAAGGCACTAAAAGTGGAACTCAACTCCAACAAAAACGTTCAACCCCACACAAAAGCATGGAAATTAAACAACCTTTTGTTGAATGACAGTTGGGTGCAAGAAGAAATAAAAGAAGAAATCATTAACTTCCTTGAGCATAATAACAATGTAGGATGCTGGTAAAGCAGTTCTGAGAGGAAAATTTGTCGCTTTAGATGCCTACATTCAAAAAACAGAGAGAGAGCACATCAACAAACTCACAAGCCCTCTTATGGATTTGGAAAAAGAAGAACAATCTAAGCCTAAACCCAGCAGAAGAACAGAAATACCCAAAATTAAATTAGAGAGCAATAAAATGGGAAACAAAAGAATCATTCAGAAAATTAATGAAACAAGGAGTTGGCTTTTTGAAAAATAAATAAAACAGATAAACCTTTGGCCAGACTACCTAGAAATAGAAAAGTAAAATCTTTAGTAACCACAATCAGAAATGATAAAGGGGAAATAACAACTGATGCCACAGAGATACAAGAGATCATCTCTGAATACTACCAGAAACTCTATGCCCAGAAATTTGACAATGTGAAGGAAATGGATCAATATTTGGAATCACACTGTCTTCCTAGACTTAGCAAGGAAGAAATAGAGATCCTGAACAGACCAATTTCAAACACTGAGATGAAGGAAATAAAAAATCTTCCAACAAAAAAATGCCCTGGTCCAGATGGCTTCATACCAGAATTCTATCAAAACTTCAGAGAAGAGTTTATTCCCATACTACAGAAATTATTCCAAAAAAATGAGGAGGAAGGAATCTTCCCCAACACATTCTACAAAGCACACATCACCCTGATACCAAAACCAGGAAATGACTCACCAAAAAGGAGAATTTCAGACCAATTTCACTAATGAATATAGACGCAAAAATTCTCAACAAAATCCTAGCCAATAGATTACAGCTAATCATCAAAAAAGTCATACATCATGATCAAGTAGGTTTCATCCCAGGGATGCAAGGCTGGTTTAACATACACAAGTCAATAAATGTTATTCACCATATCAACAGAAGTAAAACCAAAGACTAGATGATCCTCTCAACAGATACAGAAAAAGCATTTGATAAAATCGATTCTCCTTTTCTAATTAGCACACTGAAGAGTACAGGAATAGGTGGCACATTTCTTAAATTGATCAAAGCTATCTATGACAAACCCACAGCTAATATTTTATTGAATGGAGTAAAACTGAACGCTTTTCCACTTAGAACTGGAATCAGACAAGGTTGTCCTCTGTCACCATTACTATTCATTATAGTGATGGAAGTTCTAGCCAATACAATTAAGACAAGGAAATAGAGGGCATCCAAATGGGAGCAGAGGAGGTCAAGTTCTCCCTCTTTGCTGACAATATGATCTTATACTTAGAGAACCCCAAAGACTCCACCACAAGACTCCTGAAATCATCAAAAAATACAGTCATGTCTCAGGATATAGTCAATGTCCACAAGTCAGTTGCCTTTGTATACACCAATAACAGCCAAGAAGAGACACTAATTAAAGACACAACTCCCTTCACTATAGCTTCAAAGAAAATGAAATACCTAGGAATGTACCTAACAAAAGAGGTGAAGAAACTCTATAAAGAAAATTATGAAACCCTAAGAAAGGAAATAGCAGAGGATATTAACAAATGGAAGAACATACCATGCTCATGGCTGGTAAGAATCAACATTGTTAAAATATCTATACTTCGCAGAGCAATCTACCAATTCAATGCCATCCCTATTAAAATACCAATGTCACATTTCCAAGACTTGGAAAAAAGGATTCTGCACTTTGTATGGAACCAGAAAAAAAAAACCCATATAGCTAAGGTAGTTCTTAGTAATACAAACAAAGCTGGGGGCATCAGCATACCAGATTTTAGGCTATACTACAAGGCCATAGTGGTCAAGACAGCATGGTACTGCCACAAAAATAGAGACATAGATATTTGGAATCAAATAGAAAACCTGGAAATGAAACTAACATCTTACAACCCTCTTGTCTTCAATAAACCAAACAAGAACATACTCTGGGGGAAAGACCCCCTATTCAATAAATGGTGCTGGGAGAACTGGAATCTACATGTAAAAGACTGAAACTGGACCCACATCTTTCTCCACTCATAAAAATTGATTCAAGATGGATAAAGGACTTAAATTTAAGGCATGAAATAATAAAAATCCTCAAAGAAAGAATAGGAAAAACACTGGAAGATATTGGCCTGGGGAAAGACTTCATGAAGAAGACTGCTGTGGCAATTGCAACAACAACAAAAATAAACAAATGGGACTTAATTAAACTAAAAAGGTTCTGTATAGCAGAAGGAGACCACAACCAAAGCAAATAGACAATCAACACAATGGGAAAGGATATTTGCATATTTTGAATCAGACAAAGGCTTGATAACTAGGATCTATAGAGAACTCAAATTAATCCACATGAAAAAAGCCAACAATCCCATATATTAAAGGGCAAGAGACATGAATAGAACCGTCTCTAAAGAAGACTGATTATTGGCTAACAAACATATGAAAAAATGCTCATCATCCCTAATTATTAGAGAAATGCAAATCAAAACCACCCTAACATACCATCTAACCCCAGCGAGAATGGCCCACATCACAAAATCTCAAAATTGCAGATGCTGGCATAGATGTGGAGAGGAGGGAACACTTTTACACTGCTGGTGGGACTGCAAACTAATACAACCTTTTTGGAAGGAAGTATGGAGAACCCTCAAAGAACTCAAGCTAGACCTCCCATTTGATCCTGCAATCCCATTACTGGGCATTTACCCAGAAGGAAAAAATTCCTTTCATCATAAGGACACTTG
>CAUYQV010089752.1:0-27965 GCA_963574575.1 Galagoides demidoff
GTCTTTTTCTATGTTTTGGAAAAGGTTGCATAATATAGGTACTACTTCCACTTTAAAGGTTTGGTAGAATTCTGACGTGAAGCCATCTGGTCTCGTGATTTTCTTTTAGGGAGATTTTGTATTGTTGATGCTATTTCAGAACTTGATATAGGCCTGTTCAACATTTCCTCTTGATTCTGGCTAAGTCTTAGAAGATGGCATGCTTCCAAGTATTGGTCAATTTCCTTCAGATTTTCATATTTCTGAGAGTAAAGTTTCTTGTAATATTCAAGGATATTTTGAATTTCTGAGGAGTCTGTTAGAGATTTTACTCTTTTTTTCCTGGTTAGGTTAGCTAAAAGTTTATCTATTTTATTGACCTTTTCAAAAAACTAACTTCTTCACTTATTGATCTGTTTATATAATCCTTTTGTTTTCAATTTCATTTAATTCTGCTCTAATTTAGGTTATTTCTTTTCTTCTGCTGGGTTTGAGGTTGGAATGTTCTTCCTTTTCCGGTTGCTTGAGATGTCCCATTAAGTTGTTAAAAGTTGGTTTAAAGCCTATTGTATCTGCGAATATAATTGCAACACTTGCTTTTTTCTGCTTTCCATTCACCTGAAATACAGATGATCATCCCTTCACCCTGAGACTATATTTATCTTTTAAGGTAAGATGAGAGTCTTGTATGCAGCAGATATCTGGCCTGAGTTTTTGTATCCATTCAGCCAACCTGTGCCTCTTTAGAGGACAATTTAAGGCATTCACATTTATTGAGAATATTGATAAGCCTGGTAAAATTTTGGGTATCGAGTTTTTTGAAAGTCCAGTGGACATTTTTAATCCTTTCGCCACTGTGAAAGTTGGAATTTGATCAAAAGTTTCTGAGTGAGTTTACTTTTGTAGTGGAGGATTGTGCTGGTCATTATGGAGGATAATTCTGAGAATATCTTAGAGAGCTGGTTTAGTTACAGCAAATTTCTTCAACATGTGAATGTCATTGAAGTATTTAATTTCTTTATCATAAATGAAACTCAGGATCCCGTACATACAGGATCCCGGGTTGAAAGTTATTTTGTTTTAGGAGATTAAAACTCAGTGATCACCCTCTTCTAGCTTGAAAGTTTTCAGTAGAGAGATCTGTGGTCATTCTAATATTCTTTCCCCTGTAGGTTATGGTTTTCTTACCTCTGGCTGCTTTCAGAATTTTCTCCTTCATATTAGCTTTAGTGAAGTTAATTATGATGTACTTGGGGGATGTCTTATTTGGGTTGAGTCGTGCTGGGTTCTGAAACTGTCTGCTATCTGAATTTCAGAATCTCTTGGCATTTCTGGGAAGTTCTCTTTCATAATCTCATAAATAAGAGCCTCTATGCTTTGTGAAGCAACTTCGTCACTTTCAGGGATTCTTACAAGGTGAATATTAGTTTTCTTCAAATTATCCCAGAGCTCTCTGAGAGAATGATCCGGTTTTGCTCTCCATTTCTCTTCCTCTTTAAGCACTTGGGAGCGTTCAAAAGCTTTGTCTTCAGTATCAGAAATCCTTTCTTCTGCTTGTTCCATTCTGTTACTGAGGGATTTTACTGTATTTCTCAGAACTTTAAGGACTGGAAATTCTTGTCTTAATGTATCAAAATCTTTGGTGATTTTGTCTTTGAATTCATTGAATTCTTGAGAGAACTTTTGAAATGCTCCTTGAACTTCTATTTCCAACTTTGCCTCTATTCTATTCATCTTATTTGTAATCCAAATTCTGAATTCAATTTCTGACATCTCAGTCATATGTTTATGAATGGGATCTTCAGTTGCGTCTGCCATATCCTTCCTTGGGGGGGGGGAGTTGATCTATTCTGGTTATTCATGTTCCCAGAGTGTTTCTGCTGATTCCACCCCATGCTTATTTTACACTGTTTGGCTAGATGAGCAGATAAGGAGAAGTTGGGTTTGGGGCTCCAGGAGTAGTGATTAACTAGCCCTTTGCCCAAAAGCTGGGACTATTGTCTGTACCTTTTTCCCTAGAGCTTTGCCAAGGACCCATACAGTGCTATGGCCTTAGAAACTGGGGGCCTGCTTGATGTGGTGGGGCTAAGAGGCTCTGTTTTATTTTCAGCTGGTCTCTATCTTACCCTAGTGAATCAGTTACTCTGCGTTGAGTCTCAGCTGTGAAAAATAGCAGCAATTAAGCCACCCCCACCCCCTATAGCAACAATTGGAAAAGGAAAATCAAACCTTCCCACAATCACATACCCAGGGTACCACTTTGGATAGTCCTCGGGTGATTGGTCCAGTTCAAGAGGCCCAAATCAATTGTCCCAGTCAGCACTGGTCTCAGGTGGGAGAGTTCGAAAGGTCTCCGGCAACTAGATAGCAGGGGTGTATTGACAGCTCAAGTATGACTCGCTCTGGTGCTCCATGAGGTCAGAAGGACCCACCCAGCCAAAGAATTAGTCTGGGAAGGTTGATGCCTCCTTCCCCACTTTGCACCTCTGTCACACCCAGTCACTGGTAACCGCACAGGGCTGTGACCCAGTTCCCTCTAATGAACAGATGCTCCAGGGGTTTATGCCTGTCTGAGTCACAGGGAGATCTATGTCTCCTGAGTCAGGCCGCTGTTCTCTGCCACTATCCAGCAGGGGGAGGTGAGGCCTGACAACTTCAGGTGCTTAATGGATGCTGATGTGGTTCACTCAGTTCCAGCCTCATCTCTGATTGATGTTGCTGGCAGAATAGGACAGAACCACTTCCCAGAATTTGTTTCTGTCCCGGCTATATTCCCCTGCGGATCAGACCTGGTCTCGGCTGCAGTTTGTTTTGGGGCGGATGCGGTTAGAGCTCACACTCAGCTGTCAGTTCCAGCCTCTGCCTGCCCAACTTTGTCTCAGCTATGATCCCCTGAGGGCCAGGTGCATCTTAGGCTCAGGAAAGCAGTCCTCTGTCTCAGCTCTGCCCTGGGAGCCTACCTGCTTTGCACATGTGTATTCTAGTCCCCGCGCTCCACCCAGGCTGCTACTGCCGCAGGCCTACCCTTTACTCACAGGGCCTGCACTTCCATCCCAGATCTGTTCCACCAGTGGCTGCCACCCAAAAAGATGCCCGGCTTCCTCTGGTTGCCCAGAGAGACAGGGCATGTATGTCCAGAATAGCCCCAAGGGTGTGAACCCTATTGTTCCTGCTGCTGTGGCTTACTGCTCTGCACTTCAGGCCACTACCACTCCTGTATGGTTCCCTCTCAGTTGACCATCCTCTCCTTACTCCCATGTGGCAGAATCAGCACAGACCAGCAGCAGCCCTTGCCCTGTCCACACCTCTTTAGAAAATGCCCAAGAATCTGGACTCCATGGAGGACAGGCTTCCAGACTTCGGGGTAAGAGTAGAGGGGAGTGCTGGGAGTTCAGAATTGCAGGTGGAGAATGTATACAGTTTTATATAGTTTTATGCCTGGCAGGAGAGTGGCATGGTACCCTAGTAGGGGTAGGAGATCCAGTTTTTAGAGGGTCTCTCCTGTGGGATAGAATGGGAGTACATTTGAACTCTGCTCACTTGTTTGTATGGAGTATACTGTGAGCTGTTCTCATGGGGGAGGGGACTCCTGTCCATTTGGTGACGGATTTTGTACCTTTTGTTTGTATCCTTGGGGTCACAGCTTACCTCAGCAGGGTTGATGTGTGTTCTAAAACCTTCTCTCTTGGCTCAGCTTCAAACCATCGGCTTACTTACTAAACTTCTGTCTTTTAACTCTCCTTCTGGATGGGAGCCTCTATGGAAAGCTGGCTCCAGTCTTCCAATCTTGCCACTCTCCACTGCGTTTAACTATTCTTATAATAGTAATCTAAAATAAAACAAGAAAAAAGATTTTTTTATACCTGTGTATACCATATTTTCAGTATTTCTAATTTACCTGCATCCATCCATGCAACAGATATCTGAATAACTGCCTTCAAGGAGATAGAAAAGAAAATAACTATAATACTGTGTGGTGATAGTGATAGAAATATTGAAATGGTGATAGTGCTATGATAGAAACAAAGGGTACCATGATGGGCAGGGAGGGAGGTACACAAGGCATAATCATAGAAGTCTTTCTAGAACAGGTGATACTTAAATAGCATAAAGTCTGAAAGTGTCTGAAATGCATTGGTGGTTATAGAATGGGGAAGGCAGACAGGAGTAAAAAGTAACAAGGCAGCGATGTATGAAATAGCAAGATTAGGGCATGTCATGAACTTTTTTAACCAATCATTTATATTCATAAATGTAAAACTCACATAGTACTCCACCTCTTAAAAATATCTGTTCAGGCTCGGTGCCTGTAGCTCATGCAGCTAAGGCGCCAGACACATACACCAGAGTTGGCAGATTTGAGTCCAGCCGAGGACCATCAAACAACAATGAAAACTACAACCAAAAAATAGCCAGGCATTGTGGCAGGCGCCTGTAGTTGCAGCTACTTGGGAAGCTGAAGTAAGAGAATCACTTAAGCCCAGGAGTTGGAGGTTGCTGTGAACTGTGATGCCATGGCACTCTACCCAGGGCGACAGATTGAGGTTCTGTCTCAAAAAAAAAAAAAAAATCTGTGCATCCTTGCAACCAAGAAAACCTGGATATGGGTTCGCTGCCCTGTGCCCCACCACGCCTCTCGGCCCAGATTTCAGTAGACCTCACCAAAATGCCATCTCAGATGGAGCACGCCATGGAAACCATGATGCTCACATTTCACAAATTTGCTGGGGATAAAGGCTACTTAACAAAGGAGAACCTCAAAGTGTTCATGGAGAAGGAGTTCCCAGGATTTTTGGAAAAACAAAAAGACTCTCTGGCCTTAGACAAAATAACAAAGGACCTGGACCAGTGCCGAGATGGCAAAGTGGGCTTCCAGAGCTTCTTTTCCCTAATCGCAGGCCTCACCATCACATGCAATGACTATTTTGTAGTACACATGAAGCAGAAGGGCAAGAAGTAGGCAGAACTGAACAATGACTCTGCCCTGAAAAGTGTTCTCTCAAAGGATTGCTTCAGACATCTGCCCTACGACTTCTCCCTGGATAAGGATTTCATGAGCAGATCAGGATTCTTAGAATATATACAGATAAAATCCAACTCCCATTTGTCAAGCAGAGAAGAAAAAGTTAAATGCCAGATGAGCTTTTGTTTTTTACATTGTTTGCATCCCTTTGCCCTCAATAAACATAATCCTTTTTTAAGTTCCAATTTAAAAAAGAAAGAAAGAAAGAAAGAAAGAAACTTGGATATAGCCTTTCTTTTACTGGATTTTTTTTTTTTTTGAGACAGAATCTGTCAACTTGGGTAGAGTGCCATGGCATTGTAATGGCTTTCAGAAACCTCAAACTCTATGGGTTCAAGTGATCCTTATGCCTCAGCATTCCCAGTAGCAAGGACTACAGATGCCTGCCAAAACACCTGGATAATTTTTCTATTTTTAGTAGAGATGGAGTTTCACACTTATTCAGGCTGGTCTTGAACTCCTGAGTTCAAGCATTCCACCCTTCTCGGCCTCCTAGAGCGCTAGGATTACAGGCATGAGCCATTACACCTGGACTACTGGCTTGTATTTTTAAAGTTTTCTTGTATAGTTAGACAGTTTGGGGTTTAGGGTGTTTTTTTATTTGTGAGGCAGAGTCTCACTCTGTTGCCCAGGCTAGAGTGCCATGGCATCATAGCTCACAGCAACCTCAAACTCTTGGGCTCAAGAGATCCTCTTGCTTAAACCTCCCAAATAGCTGGGACTACAGGTGTGTGCCACACCACCTGGCTGGTTTTTCTATTTTTAGTAGAGATGGGGTCTCCTCTTGCTCAGGCTAGTCTTGAACTCCTGAGCTCAGGCAATCCACTACCTTAGTCTCCCACAGTGCTTGGATTACAGGCCTAATTACCAGGCCATAAAGTGATACTGCTGAATTTCCTTTTTCTTTTCTTTTTTTTGAGACAGGCCTGTACCCCTGGGTAGAGTACTGTGGCATCATAGCTCACAGCAACCTCCAACTCACAGCAACCTCCAACTCCTGGGCTTAAGCGAGTCTCCTGCCTCAGCTTCCCAAGTAGCTGGGACCACAGGTGCCCGCCACAACACCTGGCTATATTTTGGTTGCAGCTGTCATTGTTGTTTTGGTGGGCTGGGGCTGCATTCAAACCCGCCACCTTAGGTATATGTGGCTGGCACCTCATCCACTCGAGCCACAGGCACCGAGCCTAAATTTCCTTTTTCAATCTCAACATATCACTTCATGTGCCTCCCTCCCCCCAAGTGGCCATCATTACATAGTTTGATTTGGCTGGAATATGGGATACCAGTGGGGGAATTGCCCAAGATGGAGTAATAGATATTCTAAGATATATATTCTATAATATATTCTAAGTGAACTAAGTCCATTGGAGACTTAAGAAAAATAATGTGATTAGAATTAATATCACAAAGACCTCAATTTTACATAATCTGAAAACTAAGGTGTTTGAGTCTTCTACTTTTTATGTATTGGCCTCTACTAACCAGATTCTGATGTCCTTTATTTACTTATTAAATAGTTGAGCACCTGCTATGCACCTAACACCCCTAAAATATGTATGCTATAAATACCTAGTTGTGGATCTGGAGAAATGAGAGTGGTGCAAGATGGCCTGGAAAGTGCCCAGGGATGCTGCTTCTTGGCATCCTAACCATCCTAACCAGCATGGGGTATGTGTAGCCCTCATCTCCCTGTATTCATTCAATGTTAGCAGCAGACTCATTTTTTTTTCTTCTTAAGAAAGTGTAAATATTTATTGGAAGTAAGTGTAAAAAGAGATTGTGACAATCATTTTTGCTAGTTTTAGTGTAAAGTCAAATTTAAAACATTTTTTATCAAAGTTTAGGTCAGAGTAGAAACTTAAAATCAGAGTTTGATCACTACACACACAGATACAAGAAGTACACATTTTCATCTCCATCCTCCAAAGAAAGCAGTGGTTCTTAACTGGGGACAATTTTTGTTCACTAGAGGATATTTGGCAATATCTGGAGATTTTTTTGGTTGTCACAACTTGGATACGGCCAGAGGGGCTAGTAGCATGGAGTGCATACAGGCCAAGGAAGCTGCTAAACATCCTGCAATACACAGGACAGCCCCCCATAATGAAGAATCGTCTGGCCTCAAGTGTCACTAATGCCCACTTGAGAAGCTTTGCCTTAAAACCAAAGAGTTTGCAAAGCCAGCTCCTCTGTAGTAATACACCCCAAGTTAAAAGCACTGAATCAACAGGACTCAATAGCACATACCTGTGGTCCCAGCTACTCTGGAGGCTGAGGAGGCTGAGGAGGGAGGATCCCTAGAGCCCAGGACTTTGAGACCAGCCTGAGTGAGAATACAATATCTTGTTTCGAAAAAAAAAAAAACACTAAGAAAAAATTTTGTAGCTGGACAGTGGCTCACTCCTGTAATCCCAACACTCTGGGAGGCTGAGACAGGTGGATTGCTCGAACTCAGGAGTTTGAGACCAGCCTGAACAAGAGTGAGACCCTCATCGCTACTAAAAAGAAAAAAATTTGAAAAGCACTTTCTCCAAGGGAACGGGAGAATGAGAGAATTTTTTGATGAGTGGATACATTGAGAGGGGATTTTATCAGGTTTGAGAAGTGAATTAATACAGGTGACTTAATGTAGATGTAAAGCAAATGAAAAGCAAAGTCTATATCATAATATACTATCTCTTTGTGACTAATATTTTACAATACATAACAATAATAATGAAGTTGACTTAGCCAAAAAGCTGCTATAGTTATGAAGAGGCAAGAGGTATGTGTAGAGAGTTGAATATTTACCTTCCATTGTAATAAGCCAGTAGATATTATCTAGCACCAAATGTCAGATGAAATCACTAAGGGTTGAAAAGTGGCTGCTTTTGGAAGGTAGCAATCTCATGAGACACAAGATTGGGGCACGGACCACTAGTTTGTTATGAACATAATAGTATTAGTATATATTTTAAGCTACACTTTGATTTTCTTTAAAAATAGATAAATTGCATTTTCTTTAAAAAATAAATTGCATTAAAAAAATAAAAAAAATAAATTGCATTCATATGTGTACTATTCATGTTGGCAAAAACATTAAAAAAGCTAATTCATGTGAAAATGATATATGATTTTAAAGTGTGGGGAAAATGTAATAATACAATGAATGATACATTCAAGTTGCAAACATGGAATATGAAGGGGGTTCAGAGAAAGAGAGAGGAATGAGCATTTGTCATGTGGAATATAATTTTTTGTTTATATAAATACATATAATATGAGGCCAGATGCAGTAATCCTAACTCTCTGGGAGGCCATGGAGGGTGAACAGCTTGAGCTCAGGAGTTTGAGACCAGCCTGAGCAACAGTGAGACCCTGTCTCTACTAAAAGTAGAAACATTAGCCAGATGTTGTGGCAGGTGCCTGTAGTCCCAGCTACTCAGGAGGCTGAGACAAGAGGATCACTTGAGCCCAAGAGTTTGAGGTTGTTGGGAGTTATGACACCACAGCACTCTACCAAGAGTGACAAGTGAGACTTTGTCTCAAAAAAAAGTGAGACTCTGTCTCAAAAAAAAAAAAAAAAAAAAAGGAAAAAGAAAATAAGTGAATCAATCAAATAAAAATAGAAAAAACTAGCCAGGCATTGTGAGGGGCACTTGTAGTCCCAGCTACCCAGGAGGCTGAGACAGGAGACTTGTTTGAAACCAAGAATTTGAGGTTACCGTGAACTATGATGCCACAGCACTCTACCCAAGGTGATAGAGTGAGACTCTGTCTGTCTCAAAATAATTAAACGAAGGGGTGGTGCCTGTGGCTCAAAGGAGTAGGGCACCAGCCCCATATGCCAAAAGTGGCAGGTTCAAACCCAGCCCCAGCCAAAAACTGAAAAAAAAGAAAAAAAAATTAAATAAATAATTAAAAAATAAAAAATAAAAATTTTAAATAAATATATATGTATGTATATACATATATATGTGTGTGTGTGTGTGTGTGTGTGTATAGATATATAGATGTTTAGGAAAGTCATATCATTTTTCCTAGAACTACAAGATCCACAGGCTTGTGTGATCTGTCTTCCGTATTATAGCAGGTGATGTTATTAGCAAATGTTTGCAGCAGCCCAATAGGGCTGTCCATCCTCCAACATTTGATTTCTGGCCTCCTGCTGGCCAAACACAATCTGAACCAATACCAAGTACTGTGTTTCCCCAAAAATAAGACACTGTCTTATATTTATTTTTTCTCAAGACACATTAGGGCTTATTTTCAAGAGATGTCTTTCTCTCCACGCTGAAATGCATGGCATGGCTATGCAGACACGCTGCATAGCCATGCTCATCACTAGGTCTTATTATCAGGGTAGGGCTTATATTTAACAAATGCATAGAAATCCTGCTAGGGCTTATTTCTGGGGTAGGTCTTGTTTTCGGGGAAACACAGTATTTAGTTGTGTGGCATCCCACCTTCAGTTCTGCTATAACAAATAATTCTAACATCTCTGCAGCATGATACAACCAGGGTTTATCTCAGCCCAGGGCAGGTCACGGGTGCTGCATGCGCAGGATCTAGGAATCCAACTGCCTTGTGTTACAGCTACATCATCACTGGGACCGTACAGCCTTACCATCCCCCATGGGAACATCTGTATCTGGATGACAGATAAAGAAAAAAGAACACAAAGGGTCTCATGAGAGATTTGAAATGGAAAATCCTGGAAGTAGTTACAAGTCAGAACTCAGTCACCTGACCATACAAAATGACAAGGGAAACTGGAAAATGTAGATTAATTACATTCAGGAAGAGGAGGAAAAACAAGCACTTCAAGTAGACTTAGAGGGATACACAAAAGCAAAAGGTGGTTCTGGCCTTTCATGCCCTGTCATTTGGATAAAATCCCTATTTACTTTACCAAATGGATTTATTTTGCTTGCCGAGTCCTAGCCCAATTTACTTTTGTGGTTAACCTTATATCTAAGACAACTTTTTGAGTGTTTCATTTGTCCATACTGCTCTTGAAAGAAAGCATACAATAGATGTTCACAGAAAGTACATCTGGATCCAGAAAGATACACACTAGTGACAGAATAATGCAGGGTTTGTTAGCATGTAGACACTACTTACTCTCTCCTACCCAGATATCTCTATGCCATGATTGTGGGTACAGTTTTGCTTTAAAATTGAGAAGATAAGTTTGGGAGAAGTTAGGATAAAAGATGGAAAGGCTTTGATGCCCAGCTGTAGAGAGCAGTCAGTGCACAGGCTCCAACTATGAGGCCCTTCCTGGTCAGCTCATGCCTACAGCCACATACAGGCCTGTACAGCCAGCTGAAGGAAGAGGACACTTTGTCTTAGCTACTTTCATCAGGAGTGGCCTTGAATGTAGTGGTGCAAGAAATCCTCCGGGTAGGTAGAGCTTCAGGTGGTGTTCCCATTTACTCACTTCGTAAAGAGAGAAAAGCAACCTGAGATTATATGTATACTCATAGGCGGAGGTGAAGGGTAGTACAAGCAAAAATATTAGACTATGTGTAGGATTGCCAGGCATCCTGTATATACAAGATCTGTACTATGTTTAACAATTTTGTTCCGTATCCTATACTGATATGGTCAGGATAAACTAAATGCCTCAATTTCAGCTTTTTCTTTTTTTCAATAGATTATAAAAATTCAGTGGTAAGAACTACAGAGAGTACTAAAAAAAATGTATACACATTTTAAGAAATGAAAAACTGTATTAGAATTGTAACACTCCAGACATATTTGACTTCCATAGTTACAAATGATGCAAGATACAATATACAAGATAACAAATGTTATCAGGATATACTGAGTATTACAATTTTCTTAAAAGTCTATACATTTTTTGCCACCCTCTGTATTTGTCATAGAGTGTCTTTTAATTTTTTTCTCCTTTTTTTTTTTTTTTTGAGACAGAGTCCAACTCTGTTGCCCAAGAGCGCTGTGGCATTAGCCTAGCTCACAGCAAATTCCAACTCCTGGGTTCAAGCAACCATCCTGCCTCAGCCTGCTGAGTGTTGGGAATACCGGTATCTGCCAAACACCTGTCGAGTTTTTCTATTTTTAGTAGAGACAGGGTCTTACTTTTTCTCAGGCTGGTCTCTAACTCCTGAGCTCAAGGGATCTTGCCATCTCAGCAAGAGATTTTACCAGGTACTCACAGCCTAACTTGCCTGGAATTTTTCTTCCATCTGTGTACACTAGTGCTTTGCACACAGTTCTGAGGGATTTAAAGCATCGAGATTTTGCTCTGCAATAGTTTAAACACAAAAGTTGGCTTTCCAAGAAATGTGCTCCAAGTCCAATACAATGTGTGGAACATACTCCAAAATTGTGACTCCTTGTGAAACCCTGAGTTAAAAATAAATCAGTCCTTGCTTGAAGGTTCAATTGTCCATCAGCTGAGTCTACCTAGTGTCACATCTGAGTATTTGTGTCCCCCTAAAATTCATATGTTGAAACATAATCATGAAGGTGATGGAATTAGGAGGTAGAGCCATTGGGAGGTGATTAGGTCATGAGGGCTGAGGCCTCATGATTGGTATTAGTGCCCTTATAAAAGCGGCCCCAGAGAGATTCCCTGCCCCTTCATCCATGTGAGGATGCAGTGATAAGATACCATCTATGAACCATAAGGAGGGCCTTCACTGGACACTGGATCTGCTGAAACCTTCAGCTTCCACGCTGGAAAACTGTGGGAGGTAAATTTCTCCTGTTCAAAAGCCACCTGCCTTATAGTATTTTGTTATAGCAGCCCACATGGACTGAGACTTAAAGATTACCTAAGGAGTTTCAGCTTACACATTGCCTTCTAAAATCACAATTTCTTTTTTTTTTTTTTTAAACCTCCCAAGTAGCTGGAACTACAGGCACCTGCCACAATGCCCTACTTTTTTTTTTTTTTGAGACAGAGTCTCATTATGTTGCCCTCAGTAGAGTACTATGGCATCACAGCTCATAGCAACCTCAAACTCTTGGGCTTAAGTGATTCTCTTGCCCCAGCCTCCTGAGTAGCTGGGACTATAGGTGCCTGCCACAACATGTGGCCATTTTTTGGTTGCAGTTGTCATTGTTTAGTTGGCCCAGGCCAGGTTCAAACCCACCAGCCTGAGTGTATGTGGCCAGCACCCTGAGCTATGGGTGTTGCCCACGAATCACAATTCTTTTTAAATGAATACAAGAGTTAAATACTACTTAGTCTAATAATATCAAAATTTTAACATTTTGTTTATTAATATTTATTTCCCATGCTCTATTGAAATTTATTTAAAAGGCATCTGCTTGTTCACTAGGGTTTGTTTGTTTGTTTTCAAGGTAAGATCTTGCTTTGTTGTCCTGACTAGAGTACAGTGGCTTGATCATAGCTCACTACAACCTCAAAGTCCTGGGCTCAAGCAGTCCTCCTGTCTCAGCCTCCCAAGTAGCTAATACTATGGGTGTGCACCACCATGCACTGCTAATTAAAAAAAAATTTTTTTTTTTTTGAGACAGGGTCTCACTATATTGCCCAGGTTGGCTTCAAACTCCTCGCTCAACTGATCCTCCCACCTCAGCCTCCAAGATGCTAAGATTATAGGTATAAACCACCATCCCCAGCCTGGTTTACCAGTTTTAATCAGCATGACTTCTTCAGTATAGTAAAACAATGAATTATGAAGTGATCACAGTCTCTGTAGACTAAATAGAGACACTGAACCAAAAAGTCAGGAAAATGTATTGTTGTACCTGCCAAATAAGAGCATTAGAAAAAATATCTAACTGGTCTGGGTCCACTCCTGGCAGTTCTTAAGTGGCAAGGAAAAGTGAAAAAAAAAAATAAAAGGTTTAAAATCAATAATCTAATCTTATATCTCAGGAGACTACAGAAAGAAGAGCAAAATAAGCCTAAAGCAAGCAGTAGAAATAATAAAAATTACAGAAGAAATCAATGAATTTGAAAATGGGAAATAGTAGAGGAAAAATCAATAAAGCCAAAAATTAACTTTTCGAAAAGGTCAAACCTCTAGCCAAGCTAAACGAGAAAAAATTGGAGACAAAAATTACTAATATCAGAAAAAAAAGTGGAGAAACGTGATAAACACTAACTCAGCCAGGTGAGCACGGTCAACATTGACACTAAAAAATCACCTTGATACTATGGACCCTTGATGTATGGGATAAAGTAACTCTTTACACCCATGCTTTCTTAAAACCCATAACATGATTCCGATCATGAGGAAAATAGACAAATTCCAATATAGGGGCATCCTATAAAGTAGTTGACCAGTACTCCTCAAAACTGTCAAGGTCAAAAGCAAAGAAAGTCCAAGAACCTGTCACAGTCAAAGAGAGGCCTAAGGAACCATGACAACCAGAATAGAATGAGGTATCCGGAGGGGATCCTGAAAGAAAAAGACACTAAGTAAAAATTACGGAAATCTGAGCACGTTATGAACTGTTAATTAATACAATATATCAGTACTAATTAATCAATGGAGGCAAATGCACCACACTAATGTAAAATGTCTCTGGTCTATTTCCTCTGTAAATCTAAAACTGTTCTTTTAAAAAGTGTATTATTGGCAGGCTGTGATGGCTCACACTTCCAAGACCACCCTGGGAGGCTGAGGCTGGTGGATTGCTTAAGCTCAGGAGTTTGAGACCAGCCTGAGCAAGAGCAAGACCCTGTCTTTATTAAAAATAGAAAAACTAGCCCTGGGTAGCAGCACATGCCTGTAGTCCCAGTTACTTGGAGGCTGAAGCAAAGTGTTGTTTAAGTCCAAGAGTTTTAAGTTACCGTGAGCTATCGCACTCTGTCTTAACCATGGCACTCTACCCAGTGCAACAGAGTGAGACTCTGTCTCAAAAAAAAAAGATGGGAGGCTCGGCACCCATAGCACAGCGGTCATGATGCCAGCCACATACACTGAGGCTGGTGGGTTCGAACCCAGCCCACGCCAGCTAAACAACAATGATGATAACTGCAACAAAAAATAGCTGGGCATTGTGGAAGGTGCCTGTAGTCCCAGCTACTGGGAAGGCTGAGGCAACCTCGCAGAGTTGGAGGTTGCTGTGAGCTGTGACACCACAGTGCTCTACCGAGAGTGAGGGTAACATTGTGAGACTGTCTAAAAACAAAACAAAACAAAAAAAAAAAACAAGATGGGAGGAACTGTTCTAATTTAAAGGAGACTTAAGAGACTAAAAAAAAAAGCATTGTGACCATTGATTGGATTCTGGATTGGATTCTGGAGTTTTAGAAAGACAATTACAATAAACATTTTAGAGACAAATGGGGGAAATTGAGTATGAATTAAATACCGAATAATTCTATAGAATTTCTTTAAATGAATTATTAAATTTCTTGGATGTGACAATGTTACTGTTATGAAGGAGAATTTCTTTGTCCTTATAATACATTTTGAAATATTCAGGCATGGAATATTATGAAATCTGCAACTTAATTTCATGTGGCTAAGCAAACATAAGTAGATAAATAGAGAGGCACAATTATAACAAAATAATAGTAATAGTCACTTACAATAATGACTAAAGAATATGTAGGTGATCATTTTGCTATTCTTTTAGCATTTCTGGTTTTTTTTAAGTTTTAATTTTTTTTTATGTCTTTTTATTTTTGAGACAGACTCTCACTCTGTCACCCTGGCATCATAGATCACAGAAACCTCAAACTCTTGGGCTCAAGCAATTCTCTTGCCTCAGCCTCCTGAGTAGCTGGGACTACAGGTGTCTGCTACCATGCCCAACTATTTTTTTCTATTTTTTTCTTTTAGTAGAGACGGGGTGGAGGGCATTGGGAATTGGCGGGGGGACACTAGTCTGGAACTCCCAAGTTCAGGAAATCCACCCACCTCGGCCTCCTAGAGTGCTGGGATTACAGGCATGAGCCACTACACCTGGCCAGTTCTTAAAATTTTTAAATACAGGCTCAGCACCTGTAGCTCAGCACCTGTAGCTCAGCAGGTAGGGCACTGGCCCCAAACACCAAGGCTGGTGGGTTTGAACCTGGCCCAGGCCTGACAAACAACTACAACAAAAAAGTAGCCGAGCGTGTGGCAGATACCTGTAGTCCCCATAGATGGAGGGAAAAAATAAGAATTTTTTTTTGAGAAGTATAATTTTATATTAAATGTCCTTAAGAGAAAAAAAGAAAACTTTTACCTGTTTTGTTTTCCTCAAGATAAAGGGCATTTGGATGCTGACGGAGGTCCAGTTTCTAGGTCTCTAGAGTAAAATATCTTTCAGTCAGCAATCACTGAGTAAAACATCTAAGAAACTGCCTTGTGGCGGGGGTGTCTTAGTGAAATCGCTGTATGCTATCGAGCATCCACATTCACATATGGTCAAATAACATCTTATCCCCTATCGGTTTTTAGGACACAGTCACAACACTGTTAATTCAGTAGCAAAGGTAGTATGCCCTTGAGTTGCCTGCTTATGAGGGTACAGCTCATGCTTATTGATGAGGGTCAAGGGCTAAAAGTTCTTTATGTTTACCTACAACAGCAAACAGAATGCTTGCTATGGACCAGGCAGAGTTCTAAACTTCTTCCATGTATTAACTTATTTAATCCTCGTAACAGCCCCATGAAGGAGATATCCTATGATCTCTGTTTCACAGATGAAGAAACTGAGGTAAAGAGAGGTTATGTAACTAGTTCTGCATCACACACTAACAATTAGTAGAGCTGGAATTCTAATCTAGCAATCTGGCAACAGAGGCTAACAACTATCTCCTATTGAAACGAGGACCCAGCCTTATTTGTGGTTATGTAGGCTACATGATATCTTTATCCTTTTTTTTTTTCTTCTTTGAGGCTGGGTCTCATTCTGTGGCCTGAGCTCGAGTGCCATCGCATCATTATAGCATATTGCAACCTCAGACTTCTGGGCTAAAGTGATTCTTCTATCTCTCAGCCTTCCAAGTAGCTGGGACTAAAGTGTGTGCCACTACACCTGGCTAATTTTTCTATTTTTTTGTAGAGACGAGATCTCTCTCTTGCTTGGGCTGATCTTGAACTCCTGATCTCAGTTCTCACAGCTCGGCCTCCTAAAGTGCTAGGCTTACAGGTGTGAGCTACCACCTGCCCCATATTCTTTTTTTTAATTTTTTTTCTTCAGTTTTTTTTCTTTTTTGCCGGGGCTGGGTCTGAACCCAGCACCTCCAGTATATGGGGCCAGCTCCCTATTCCTTTGAGCCACAGGCACTGCCTGCCCCATATTCTTTTTGACACAGTTCTAATTCTCAAAATTTGATCACAGGCATTCTCCCCAGCAACATACAGATGTCACCAGGTAGGGAACGTTCTCATTTTAAAGAAAAAGAGATTTATATCAAATCTCATCTATCATTATCCACCAACCCTCAGAATGATATTCGTTACGAACTCCAGAACCAAACTTTGCTAGCTTTATACTCACTTGACATAAGGCATTCCAGACATCTTCCTACTTAACCACTTGTGGTATATTGTTCACAGAAATGGCCATAATTTCCCAATCCTTCCCTCATTTCTCTTAACAAGGAAATAATCTTAAAACTTCACATTTTATCATGGGGAAGCTCTTCAAGAACCTTCAGACAAAAAGTGCCTTTACTCCCTGTAAGCATTTCCATCACATTACTTTTGCAACATGACTTTGCATCTCTCCCCATAGAGTGGTAAAGTCTGTTTCTGCACCTTGCTTCTGGGCTGGTCTTATTGGCCAAGAGAATTTGACAGAAGTGGTGGTGTTTCAGTTCTGGGCTGAGGTTTTCCACTCTCTAGCTCTGTCAAGCCCTTTCAACCATCATGAGAACAAACCAGGGCCAGTGTGCTGGAGGATGAGAGACCACATAGTCCAGCACCAACCATGTCAGCACAGTCATCCCAGCCAGACCCCAGATATGTGACAGAGCCAGCCAGGACAAACAAAGCCAACCCACAGCTGACTACGGACGCATGAGAAAGCCTGGCTGAGCTCCAAAGGACTGCCCAACTGAGCCCAGCTGAATCTCTCACTCACAGAACCAGGAACTAAATAAATGGTTGTTTTCTGGTCACTAAATTCTTAGGTGGTTGGTCACTCAGCAAAAGTTAACTGACACTCTGGCTCTCTCACTGGCTTTTCCAAAACCTTGGCATGTCCCAGAGTATACCAGCTACCCCAAAACCTCTCAAGGAGAGTCTGAAATGATGCAGATTTACCAAGTGTTAAAGTGTTAACACTAAGTGTTACCAAAGGCCCATCATACAGAAAGCATCTTTGCTACTTCATCAGCATTTGAAAACCATACCACTTATCATTAATTTTTCTTGAAGAAAAATTGATTTGCTGTGCAGAAGTCCAAGCAGATAGTGCTCTTTAATCCCAGCAGTGAAATGTAAACATTTCTAAATAACCTGATTTCCTCCATGGAAAGCTCTTTCTTCCTGTTCATTAGCTGGAACTAAGAACTAACTGGACAAAGGCTGTGTAAGCAGAGCACTTGTTCCTCTCTCTGCTCCCCAGGGTCACAGCTAATTGGGAGAAAATGGAAGTTATGGGATCACCGGCCATGGCTATTAGCAGCCTTTCTGTTGAGGGCTGTATCAACTTCTTTCACAATTTTGCAAAACATCAAGAACAGACTGTTCTTCAGATGCAGCTAATCTTCAGCATTACTGGCAACATAAAATTCTAGTAGTGAGGTTTTAGATTGTCCTGCAAAAGCCAGCCCCTCGTATTATTTACTCTTTGCTATGAAAGTTTCTGTGTGGGTGTATCTCAAAAAAGATGTCTTCCAATTGGTATGTTCTTTGGAGTTGCAGTGTATAGATACCATTTCTACTGCACTTGGTTTAATCCTTTTTTAAGAATTCTTTATATATTAGGGAAATAATTTTTTTTGGCCCTTATCTAAGTTCTAAGCAGTTTTTTTCCTGTTCTATTTTGTTTTGCTAACAGCGGTGTTTACTATTGCATAGAAATTAAAATTTTTATGTAGTCATACATGTCAACTTCTTCCTTAAGATTTTTAGATTTTATGTCATAGTTTAAAAAAGTCCTCTCTCTGAGCTTCTAAAATTATTCTCCCTTATTTTCTTCTGGTATTTATTGTTTTTCTCTTTATCCTTTTAAACATTTTTGGAAAAAAAAAATCCCTGAGCCACTTGGATTATTTCTTGGTATGAAGTTTTTCAGATGGTTAATGGTTGAGAGCCATTTATTAAATTTCAGATTAATATGAGGGTACAATTAGGTTATAATGTTTGCACTTGTCAGGTAAAGTCCCTGTTGTGTCCTGCACCCAGAAGGTGAGCCATACACCCTTAAATTGTGCCCATTCGGTGGGAGCACGCCAATCTCGGTCCTTCCTCCCCTTTTTCGCCCCTTCTCTGCTGCCCTCTAACTTGAATTGAATTGACTTTTTCTCTTTTTTTTTTTTTAATTAAATTTAATTTTTTTTTTTGAGATGGAGCCTCAAGCTAACCCCCAGGGTAGAGTGCCATGGCATCACAGCTCATAGCAACCTCCAACTCTTGGGCTTAAGCGATTCTCTTGCCTCAGCCTCCTGAGTAGCTGGGACTATAGGTATCCACCACAACACCTGGCTATTTTTTGTTGCAGTTGTCACTGCTGTTTTAGCTGGCCGGGGCCTGGTTTGAACCCGTCACCCTCAGTATATGGGCCCCGGTGCCCTACCCACTGAGCCACAGGTGCTGCCCATGATCCTGTCTGAAAAAAAAAAAAAAGCCAGGTGCGGTAGCTCCCACCTGTGCTACGGTGACCCACAACATGTGCTACTTCATGAAATAGCAATGAAAACAATTTTATGGTTGGGGGTCACCACAACATGAGGAACTGTATTAAAGGGTCGCGGCATTAGGAAGGTTGAGAACTACTGCAGAGAGTCTAGACAATGAAGAGTATGTTTATCATTTGGCACTCTACTTCTTAGCCCTTTTCCTTCACCTTTTACAACCAACATGTTTCAGATGCCTCTGCCAATGTTTGTTCCAGAGCTCCTCTTTGTCAGCTGGTCACTATTTATGGACTGCTCATATTTCGGGCCCTGGTGTTTGCAACCCTTAGTAACCTTTGTTTAGGTTGCTGCTTCACAAAGTCTGTTGCATTTGTTAGTATAGGCTCATCCATAGTTTGAACCAAAATCTGTTTAGGTATTTCCTTTGGGAAGTTAAGATATTTTTGTCTTAGATTTATGTTGTGATGGCTGTTGGGCTAGAATAGAGTGTGAACACTAGCCCTGTCTTCCTCTGTTGCAGGTGAATCTGGAAGGGAAAGCCAATCCTCTGTCACTACTACAGATGGCCTCCCCAAGTGGCCTCTGTGTCTTGGTTCGCTTGCCCAAGCTGATCTGTGGAGGAAAAACTCTACCAAGAACGTTACTGGATGTTTTAGCAGATGGCACCATCTTGAAAGTCGGAGTGGGATGTTCAGAGGACGCCAGCAAGCTTCTTCAAGATTATGGCCTTGTTGTTAGAGGATGCCTAGACCTACGATACCTGGCCTTGCGGCAGAGGTGCGGTTTGTATGTGTGCTGTGATTCTTGTAGCTATGAGGGAATTATTTTAGCAAGATTTGTAGATTACTGGGAATCAATAATGAAACATGTCAATTCTAGAATTCTAGAGGCTTCTGAGGTGCATGCTGAATTTGTGAGGAGACATTCCAATTTCTGAGACAACTTTAGTTACCTAGCACTCCGTCTTTCTAGATGAGACATTAATAAAATGTCTTTGTAAACTACATGTCCCTGTGGCTGATGCCCTAACCACCGAACACGGGCCCTGAGCCATGTAAACTACATATTATAAATTGATGGTCTCACCAACTAAAGCAGAGCTACAGATGTTTTTTAGTTTTATTTTATCCTATATGATCTTTTTGGAAAAATATTTTTTAAGTCCAGAAGATTGAATATAAAATTCTGTATTTCTGGCTTCTCTTAAAAAAGTAGATGATCTGGCTCGGTGCCTGTAGCTCAAGTGGCTAAGGTGCCAGCCACATACACCAGAGCTCCTGGGTTCAAATCTAGCCTGTCAAACAACAATGACAGCTACAACCAAAAAATAGCTGGGTGTTGTGGCAGGGTTCTGTAGTCCCAGCTACTTAGGAGGCTGAAACAAGAGAATCGCTTAAGCCCAGGAGTTGGAGGTTGCTGTGAGCTGTGATGCCACAGCACACTACCCAGGGCAACAGTTTGATGCTCTGTCTCAAAAAAAAAAAAAAAAAAAAAAAAAAGAGATGATGTATCTAGTTTGATTTCATAATTGTAGATTGTAGCAACTGGCTGGGTAGCAGCTGTCTGCTTGAGATAGCATGCTTTTTTTTTTTTTTTTTCGAGACAGAGTCTCACTTTGTTACCCTCTGTAGAGTGGTGTGATGTCATAGCTCACAGCAGCAACCTCAAACTCTTGGGCTCAAGTGATTCTCTTGCCTCAGCCTTCCTAGTAGCTGGGACTACAGGTGCCCATCACAACACCCAGCGTTTTTGTTCATTTTTTGTTTAGCAGGCCCAGGCCAGGTTTGAACCCACCAGCCCTGGAATATATGGCTGGTGCCCTAACCACTTAGCTATAGATGTTGAGCCACAGCATGCTGTATTCAGTGTGCTGAGTCCCCACAGTTTCAATTAGAGCCCCAACTCCTCCTAATAAGCTTTTACAAACCCTGTTGTAGGCCAAACTTGCTGGTAGATCTAGCCCTTGTCTGGGTGGAAGAGAGAGTCCAGTCCCCTTTCTCTTAGAATTCTGTTCTTTTTTTTTCCTGGGTAGAGTGCTATGGCATCACAGCTCACAGCAACCTCCAACTCCTGGGCTCAAGTGAGTCTCCTGTCTCAGCCTCCTAAGTAGCTGGGACCACAGGTGCCCGCCACAACACCCAGCTAGTTTTTGGTTGCAGCTGTCATTGTTGTTTGGCAGGCCTGGGCAGGATTTGAACCTGCCACCTTAGGTGTATGTGGCTGGCACTGTAGCCACTTGAGCCACAGGCGCTGAGCCTAGAATTCTGTTCTTATGAAAATTCTATTTAAACTTGTGTTTTTAGGAGGGGGTCGTAATAATTACCTCTTTTTGTAATTAATAACATGCACTGAAACAGCCTCTTACCCTGCCTTAAATGACAAAAACACTAAAAGGTTGGAGGATTTGGTAAACTAAGATCTTCAAAAATCTGTGCTTGTTATAATTTTTTAGTATAAAATGAAATTGTATTTTAATCCATTAATTTAGCTTATATAAGTTCTTATAAGTGAAATATAAAATTTTTTAAGTGAAACATTAATATATTGCTGTAAATATTAAAACTCTATTAAATATTTGGATTATAGAGCAAAAAGCTACCTTTCATCAGGCCCACCTTCTTTTTTTTCTTCTTTGTAGTTTTGGCCGGGGCTGGGCTTGAACCTGCCACCCCTGGTATATGGGGCTGGCGCCCTACTCCTTGAGCTACAGGTACTGCCCCATGGCCCTCCTTATTTTGACCCTAGAAGTGCCCACCGTGTGCTATTAAAGGTGGTGTAAATAGAGACTAAAAGTTGAGTCAGGAGCAGACTACTCTGGTGGGAGTCCCAAAGCTGCCACTTTTTACCGGTTTTGTGACTTTGGCAAGCCTCTGTCCCTCAGTTTGTCTGTAATAGTGTTCCCACCTCATAGCATTGGTCTGAGTATTAAATTGGTTAAACTACTTAAAGAATATATAGTGTTTGACACATAAAGACTGCTGTGTAAATTTTAACTATTATTGTCATTATCAAATTGTACTTCAGCACCATCATCATACAATTGATTTGTCCTTCCAGGTCTTTTTGCTATGCATTTACAGTCATCTCTATGAATATTAGAGCTACTGGGACCCAGTCTCTATGAATATATAGAAATTGAAGGTGCCTTGGATTCTCTATTTGGCTAAATGCAGAATAGGCTGAATGTTAAAATAAGAATTTGATCGAAGCTGATATTATCATGAATCCTCTGGAAATAAGAGTGGAACTTCTTGCTGGATGCTGTGGCTCATGCCTGTAATCCTAGCACTCTGGGAGGCTGATGCAGGTGGATTGCCTGAGCTCACAAGTTCAAGACCAACCTGAACCAAGGCAAGACCCCATCTGTAAAAATAGCCGGGCACTGTGGCAGATGCCTATTGTCCCAGCTACTTGGGAGGCTGAGGCTAGAGAATCACATGAGCCCAAGAGTTTGAGATTGCTATGAGTTGTGACGCTAGGCACTCTACTGAGGGTAACAAAGTAAGACTCTGTCTTCAAAAAAAAAAGAAACTTTTATTAGGCCTTTGATCTCTAAATGAAATTTTAATCAAAGTAAAAAAACTCTTATTATTGAACATTTTTAGTAATAAAATTAAAAAATTTTGTCATTGAGTTTTAACAAATTTAGCATTATAGTGCTAGAATTATACTTAGCAATATTAGCTACTACATTGCTCCTGCCATTTGCCTTGGTAAGTTGCTACTTCTTTTTTAAAAATTATTTCTTGCTTATTTTTTATTTTTATTTCTTTGGGTTTTTGTTGTTGTTGTTGTTGTTGTTGTTGTTGAGACAGAGTTCCACTTTATGCCCTGAGCACAGTGCAATGGTGTCATAGCTCACTGTAACCTCAGACTCAGGCTGTGGGCATCCCGCTGCCTCTGGAAGCTGCTGGGATTATAGGTGCTCACCCCAGCGCTTGGCTGGGTTTTTCATTTTTTTATGAGTTAGTGGCTCACTCTTGCTCAGGCAAGTCAGTAAGTTGTTACTTTCAACTTACTTGATAGTTAGATGAAATTGGCTTTCAACTTGGCGGATTTGGGGGGGCGGATTAATGCTGTCTTCTTCATATTTTTAGATTTTTTTTTTTTCTGAGACAGAGTCTTTCTTATTCTGTTGCCCAGACTAGAATTCCTTGGCATCAACACAGCTCACAGCAACCTCAAATTCTTTTTTTTTTGGAGATGGAGTCTTAGTTGCCCTCGGTAGAGTGCCATGGTGTCACAGCTCATAGCAACCTTAAGCAACTCTCTTGCATCAGCCTCCCAAGTAGCTGGGACTACAGGCACCTGCCACAATGCCTGGCTATTTTTTGTTGTTGTTGTTGTCTTTGTTTAGCAGGTTCGGGCCGGGTTCAAACCCGCCAGCCCTAGTGGATGTGGGCTGAACTGCGGGTGCTGAGCCAACCTCAAACTCTTGGGCTCAAGTGATCCTCATGCCTCAGCTTCCCGAGTAGCTGGGACTACAGACGCCCACCACCACACCCAGCTAATTTTCCTATTTTTAACGGAGATTAGGTCTTGCCCTTGCTCAGGCTGGTAGATTTTTTAATATGTTAAGCAAAGGTGACTTATTATGGAGGTTGTACATGATTTTGGAATCTTTTCTTTCTTTCTTTTTTTTTTTTTTGAGACAGAGTGTAAATGTGATCTTAATTTTTTTTTTTTTTTTGAGACAGAGTCTAAGTATGTCACCCTCGGTAGAGAGCTTGGCATCACAGCTCACAGCAATCCCCAACTCTTGGGCTTAAGTGATTCTCTTGCCTCAGCCTCCCAAGTAGCTGGGACTACAGGTTCCCACCACAACGCCCAGCTATTTTTTGTTGCAGTTGTTATTGTTGGTTAGCTGGCCCAGGCTGGGTTCGAACCCACCAACTTCAGTGTATGTGGCTGGTGCTACAGGCGCCAAGCCTGATTTTGGATCTTTTCTATTGAAACTCTGAAGTGAAGGTTAATATTTTGTTGATACAGGTTGCATTTTGTTTTAAATTTATCCTCAAGAAATATGAAACCTTCCAAAACATGTCTTTTTTTTTTTGGCTCGGTACCTGTGGTTCAAGTGGCTAAGAGGCCAGCCACATACACCTAAGGTGACGGGTTTGAATACAGCCTAGGCCCACCAAACAACAATGACGGCTGCAACCAAAAAATAGCTGGGCGTTGTGGCGGGCACGTTTGGTCCCAGCTACTTGGGAGGCTGAGGCAGGAGAGTCGCTTGATCCCAGGAGTTGGAGGTTTCTGTGAGCTGTGATGTCAGGGCACTCTACCCAGGGGACAGCTTGAGGCTCTGTCTCAAAAAAATAAAACAAAAAAAATTAAAAACAAAACATGTCATTTTTAAAAAAAACTAATGACCTATTGGAATTAAATAACTAAAAATTAAATTCTGTCTTTCAGTGGAGTTAACAATTTCAAAAAATACAGACTATCCATGCTTGGAAAACTACACAGTCATTAAAAACAATGAAGTAAGAGGCTCAGTGCCTGTAGCACAGTAGTTACGCCACCAGCCACATACATTGAGACTGGTGGGTTCGAACCCAGCCCAGGCCTGCTAAACAACAATGACAACTGCAACAAAAAAAAAAATAGCTGGGTGTTATGGCAGGGGCCTGTCATCCCAGCTACTTGGGAGGCTGAGGCAAGAGAATTGCTTAAGCCCAAGAGTTTGACGTTGCTGTGAGCTGTGATACCACAGCACTCTACCAAGGGCGACCTAGTAAGACTCTGTCTCAAAAAAAAGAAAAAAACACAATGAAATAAGAGCATTTATACTTATTGCCGTGGAAGGAGGTCTATGGTACATTAAGTGATTAAAGCAAGTTAGAGGACAAAAAAACAAAACAAATTCTCAAAGACCACATCTACTCCTCCATCTGTTTGTTTATTTGGGAATAGAAAAAGTATGGCGGGGGCCACATATACTGTTATGAATAGTTATTTCTGGAGGGTTGGAAGTGTGGGTAGAGGAGTCACCCTTTTTATCAATTGTACATCTCTATTGTTTTTATCAATTGTACATCTCTATTGTTTTAATAATGAACATTTCTGGCAGTGCCCATAGCTCAGTGGGTAGGACACCCGCCACACACACCAAGGCTGGTGGTTCGAACACCAGCCCAGGCCTGCTAAAACAACAATGACAACTGCAACAACAACAACAACAAAAATGACTGGGCTTTGTGGTGGTCACCTATAGTCCTAGTTACTTGGGAGACTAAGGCAAGAGAATTGCCTAAGCCCAAGAGTTTGAGGTTGCTGTGAGCTGTGATGCCACAGCACTCTACTCAGGGTGACAGCTTGAGACACTGTCTCAAAAAAAAAAAAAAAGTAGTGGCTCGGTGCCTGTGACTCAATCAGCTAAGGCGCCAGCCACGTACACCTAAGGTGGCGGGTTCGAATCCCCAGCCCGGGCCTGCCAAACAAACAATGATGGCTGCAACCAAAAAATGGCCGGGCGTTGTGGCGAGCGCCTGTGGTCCCAGCTACTTGGGAGGTGGAGGCAGGAGACTCGCTTGAGCCCAGGAATTGGAGGTTGCTGTGAGCTGTGATGCCATGGCACTCTACCCAGAGGGATAGCTTGAGGCTCCGTCTCAAAAATAAAAAAAATAAAAAAAAAAGTAAACATTCCTTGCTTTTGTATTTTTTTTTTTTTTAGAGACAGAGTCTCACTTTATCGCCCTCAGTAGAGTGCTATGGCGTCACAGCTCACAGCAACCTCCAACTCCTGGGATTAGGCAATTCTCTTGCCTCAGCCTCCCAAGTAGCTGGGACTACAGGCACCCGCCACAATGCCCAGCTATTTTTTTGTTACAGTTTGGCTGAGGCCGGGTTCGAACCCACCACCCTTGGTATATGGGGCTGATGCCCTACCCACTGAGCCACAGGCACCTCCCACTTTTGTATTTTTTTTTGCAGTTTTTGGCCGGGCTGGATTTGAACCTGCCACCTCTGGCATATGGGGCCAGCGCCCTACTCCTTTGAGCCACAGATGCCACCCCACTTTTGTATTTTTTAATGAAACAAAATGTTTATGTCTTTCCCAAATCCTTAATTTTTGTTAATTGAGCCAAGACCAGTGTATTTTAACTACGTCTAGACCTTTTGTACTTTTTAGTCTTTACTGTCTTTTGGGGGTAATGGGATCCATTGATTTACTGCTTATTTTGTAAGGAAAGTCTTCCTTTTCTTCATCATTATAACAATTTCACTTCCTGCAATAGCTGAGGGTGTATTGTGTGTTCTAATGCTGACATGAAACTCCACCTCCAAGCTTCTAGCTGTACAACTTCTAGACTGTCTCATGGTAACCAAGAAGTCAGCTCTGGTTTTATTATAGACTGATGTGTTCTTAGTTTCACATTTATCTCTTAGTTGGAGTCTTCAGTCCTTGGACCAATTAATTTTTACCACCCTGCATCTATTTTAATCAGAAAGTATTTGAAGAGCTGAAAGAATAGGTTATTAGTGGTGGTATTGTACTTTAACTTCTGCAATGAAAATAGCCTTATTTTTTTGAATTTGAAAACTAATATACAAACACTGTTGATGGGCATTTAGTTTGTTTACAGTTCTTTTGTATTATAAATAATGCACTGAAGATACTTTTTTTTTTTTATTGCTGGGGATTCATTGAGGGTACAAAGAATCAGGTCACACTGACTGCATTTGTTAGGTAAAGTCCCTCTTACAATTATGACCTGAAGATCCTTTTCCGTGTATTTACTCTTTTTTTTTTTTTTTTTTTTGAGACAGAGCCTCAAGCTATCCCCCGGGTAGAGTGCCTTGGCATCATAGCTCACAGCAACCTCCAATTCCTGGGCTCAAGCGAGTCTCCTGCCTCAGCCTCCCAAGTAGCTGGGACCATAGGCGCCCGCCACAACACCCGGCTATTTTTTATTTTGGTTGCAGTCGTCATTGTTGTTTTGGCAGGCCTGGGCTGAATTTGAACCCGCCACCTTAGGTGTATGTGGCTGGCGCCTTAGCCACTTGAGCCACAGGCGCCAAGCCTCTGTATTTATTCTTTCTTTCTTTTTTTTTTTTTTTTTTTTGACAGAGTTTCACTTTATTATCCTCCATAGTGTCATACCTCACAGCAACCTCAAACTCTTGGGCTCAAGTGACCTTCTGCCTCAGCCTCCTGAGTAGCTATAACTACAGATATCCACACAGTGCCCACCCATTTTTAGAGATGGGGTCTTTCTCTTGCTCAGGTTGGTCTTGAACTCCTGAGGTCAGGCAATCCACCCAGCCGGGCCTCCCAGAGTGCTAGGATTACAGGCCTGAGCCACCGAGCCCAGCTGTATATTCATTCTTGAGATAAATTCCTAGAAATGGAATTGCTGGATCAGAGAATTTTTTTTTTTTTTTTGAGACACGGCCTCAAGCTATCGCTCTGGGTAGAGACCTGTGGTGTCATAGCTTACAGCAACCTCCAACTCCTGGGCTTAAGCCATTCTCTTGCCTTAGCCTCCCAAGTAGCTGGAACTACAGGCACCTGCCACAACTCCCAGCTATCTTTTGGTTGTAGTTGTCATTGTTTGACAGGCCTAGGCTGGATTTGAAACTGCCAGCTCTGGTGTATCTGGCTGGCACCTTAGCCACTTGAGCTATAGGTGCCAAGCCCAGAGAATTTTCATGTTCAAATTTTGAATAGCTATTTATTATTAAACTCTTTTACATAAAGGTTGTCATGAAAATGTATAGTTGACAAATTTTATTTTATTTTATTATTTTTTGAAACAGTCTCACTATGTCACCCTTCGTAAGAGTGCCATAGCATCACAGCTTACAGCAATCCCAAACTCCTGGGCTTAAGCAATTCTTTTGCCTCAGCCTCCCAAGTAGCTGGGACGACAGGCACCTGCCACAACACCTGTCTATTTTTTTTTTTTTTTTGTAGTTGTCATTGTTGTTTAGCAGGTCCAGGCCAGGTTCAAACCTGCCAGCCCCAGTGTATGTGGTCAGCGCCCTAACCTCTGAGATACAGGTGCCAAGCCAGTTCACAAATTTTAGATGAGACTGCCTGATTTTTCATGCTCCTTCAATGCTAGATAAGGTTATTTTTAAAAATCTTTGCAATCTTTTTTTTTTTTTTGAGACAGAGCCTCAAGCTATCCCCCTGGGTAGAGTGCCATGGCATCACAGCTCATAGCAACCTCCAACTCCTGGGCTCAAGCGAGTCTCCTGCCTCCGCCTCCCAAGTAGCTGGGACCACAG
>CAUYQV010089753.1:0-74917 GCA_963574575.1 Galagoides demidoff
TTTAAAACAATAACTGAGAAAATGACATGAAGGCTGTGTTGATCAGTTTGATGGAAGTATTTCGGATTGCATGTGAAAACTCCACACTGTACCCCAGAAGGGCATTAATGTACATAGTTGCCATTCAATAAAAAATAAATAAATAAATAAAGTTAAATCTTTATCATGTATTGTGTAAAAATAAGCTAAATGACTGCTAACATTTTCCCCAAAGCATTCATTAGATAATATATTGCCAAGAATGGGAATTTGATATCAAAACAGATCTAGGAAATTAGTTAGCTTTTCTCATATATCTTTATTTAACTAATCAATTTTATGTAAGGCATTTAAAAGTAAGTCAGATTAGAAGAGTAAATTCTGTAGTATTGGCCCCACTACTTACAAAAGAGAACATCTGGAGAAAATTAACCTGTGAGGAAATGTGCTTTTCTGTGGTTATTACTCACATAGGTTCAAATTCAATTTATGCTTCAATTTATATTTATTCAGGTGCATATTGGTAGAGACTATATGCAAAAACACTATCTTTCTACCTTCTATTCACCTGCTAAAAGATTTCATTTCAGTTTTGATCTTTGTTTCATGTTCTATTAAATTTTTTCCCTTATGAGTTTATTAAAATATAAACATAACAATCTCAACTACTTTTACTTAAACCGCAGGTGAATTTTTACCCTTAAGGGTATTTGTTTGAATGCAAATGCTTAATTCATACATATGACAATGGCAATATTGTCTCCCCAAGATCTATACCTTCTGTTAACACAGAAAAAATGCTATAAGAAAAAGAATCCAAAGCTAATGTTTTGTATACAGGTGAAATTTGTAGTTGGTTTCATTCCTTGCAATGCCAGTCAATTTCCTTCCGAAGATCAACTTTGATCCATTCGTTTGTGTGAATTTCTGTAAAATTTTTGTTTTCCAAGAAATTTATTGAGTTAGGATTAAATTTATCAGTGAAGACAGAGAGATCTATCTATCTATCTATCCTCTATCTAGCTATCATCTCTCATTTACCTACCTACTTACCTCTTTTAATATATGTGATACGTATATTTTCTGCTGAGGCACTTCCCTTGATGTCTTATTAAGAATAGAGGGGTAGAGATCTTGGTTATGAAGGTTCACAAGTACTAAGCACAGAGATTAAATTCTGCCTGGGCATTTTACCAAAGTAATTCTAATTTTGAGCATTATTGTGATAAACATGTCTATCAGATTACTGGTGGATTATTTCATTAAGCCCTTAAGACATTACATTTTTTTGAATCCTTTGGTCATGTTCCTGCTAATTAAAAAGTTTCTTCAAATATGAAAAGTCCTTTTAGGATAACACCACACATTTCTCGCCACCATTGCATGGGCAAAACCTGTTTGGTTTCTTGTCCCCGAGCATGTAACCAAGAAAAAAAAAAAAACAGAAAATATTTTGTTGGTAAGGTGCTGTATTTATTTCTAAGCTCTGACTAAATCTCAAGTTGTTTCTTTGTTTTAAAATTTCTATAGAACTTCCACTCAAACTGAAGCCTCTTACTCATTGGATAATGTAAACAAGAGTCATGTTGACATCTTTGTTTCTTCAACAGATGGAAAGCAAAAAGAGAACAATGAAGTTAGGTGTTCATAGATGACGTTTAGGAAACAGAGCAAATCTGGAATTATCAATTGTTTCCATTTCTAACAAAGACAAATGGGAGGGATAAGAATTAAAACTGCATCCTTTAAATAAAATAACCTAGAAAAGATAATTCTATATTTTGCCAAAATATCTCCTCATTATCTGATAACCAGAGCTATTTTCTTGGTCTTAAAAGCTCATGATAACTTTTAAAGCTTCTGGGAGTTTGTTTGTCCATGTGCGTGAGTCAGAACTCACCCCATAGCATTTGAAATGAAAACTTCTATCACTGTTTTATTATATAACCTTAAAATTATGCATAATTGAAAGATAATATATAGAAGACTCATATGCTGTTGAGTATAAACATCAAACCAAACGTCTTGAAAAATCTAAAGCCACATGTAGTAATAAATGTTTGATTTAGCAACCTGGACGTGAACTGAAGTTTTGGTAATGTACCCTTATACCTGGCTTAACTAACCTATATTATTTTTCTCTCTTTTTGACAATATGAACACTTATGAATGCATTTTAATGATCTGTTACACATTTGCTTTTAAGTTCCCTACATTTCAGTAGCAAATGAACTCAAGTTCTTTGGCAGATTATGTTTGCTCTGATTGGGTATAAAATTGTATTCTGGGATAAGAAAGGCAAGTATGCATCTGAGGCAGTGATGCAGTTAGACGCTTTTGCCTGTGGTTCATGGAAGCTTACATTCCCTCTGGTGAAAGCTAGCATGACAAATTAAATCCTGGGATGGGAAAAAGCACATTCATCATGCATGCTGATGATAGGAGTGGTGATGACAAAGAGGTAACACATTATTTAAGAAGCAGAATCAGGGCTTTTCAGATTATGGATTTATTTTAATATCACAAATTAAACTCTTATCTTTATAACATTTACTGTTTCTCCAAAAATTTAAAGAAGTAGGAAAGAAGAAACCCGAATGTGGTGTAGTTATGAAAAAGCCTTCAGCATCCATCCTAACAGGATGCTGCAGGTGAAGACTTCATAGAGAAGTATTGCATAGAGCAGTCAACACCAGGCCCATGTGCCTATCATGTTTAGTGATTAGCTGGGAACTGCCCTGGGTAAGTGTGTATTTGACTCATACTGCAATGGATCCCAAAAGTGTAGCAGCTCAATGCTGTGCTAGCCTACTAAACTATATTCAGTAGGTTTATTCTTTTTTTTTTTTTTTTTTTGCAGTTTTTGGCTGGGGCTTGGCTTGAACCCACCACCTCCAGCATATGGGGTCAGCCCCCTACTCCTTTGAGCCACAGGCACCGCCCAATAGGTTTATTCTTGAGGAGATATCTGAAAGGAACTCCTCAATACCCCCCATGTTAGCAAATACCAGATGTTTCAAAATTTTATTTTAGAAACATAATTTATAACAACAAACAATATATGATGCTAGGTATAAATGTAACAACAACAAAAGACCTTTAGGACAAAAAAGTAGAACTCTATGGAAATCATAATAGAATAACTAATTCAGAATTATACAATATCATGAATAGGAACAGTCTATACCAATGATAACTCTACAAATTGAATGATACTATTGCTATACTAGCAAGGTTTTATAAAATGTTTATGAAATATCAGAGCTTAAGAATATTTAAGACATTCATGAGGAAGATCAACAAAACGAGAGGTTTGTCCTCCCATGCATCAAGGCTAATGCTAAAGCTAGAGTAAATATGTGTTATTTATTTAAAAACTGCATTTTATTTTTCCTGGATGCTGGAAAATTCAAGATCAAGTGCCAGAAGGTTTCTGTCCCCCAAGGGTGCTGACTTTATTTCCAAGATAGTTTCTTGAATGCTCTGAAAAGGAGGGACACTGTGTCCTCACATGACAGAGGGCGGGTGAGCAAAAGAAAGAACAAACTCCCTCCCTCCCTACAGTGAAGATGCCGAGTTCTGTTCACAAGGGAGAAATCCTCATGGCCTCCCTTAAAAGTTTTGTCTTTTAGGGCTACCATGTTGGCAACACCTGAGCTTTGGAGGGAACACATTCAAATCACAGCACTCCCTTAATTAACAATGAAGTGAGGATACAAAAGAATGTGTAAAGAATACCTTTGTCAATTAATTATACCACATAAATGATTTTATCCTATGTTTTTCTTTAAAGAGGAATTGGAGTCATGCTTTATATCATACTCAAAAATCAAATACAGGAGGATCAAAAATCTAAATGTTAAAATGTTTCTTTGAAATTTTAGAAGAAAGTACCAAAGAATGTTTTTATAATGGGAAGGAGGGAAATAAGTTTTAAATAATAAATTGAAACATAGTCATAAAAAAAAAGAAACATAGTCATAAAAATTGACTAATTTGAATATACTGAAGTTTAAAAGTTCTGTTGAATACATTCAATAAAACTAAAAGCAAAGTATAGAATCAGAAAACGCATTCATAACTTAATAAGTTAAGAAAAGTGTTTATAATGTATTTCTTAAAACACACAATTTAGGAAGAATAAAGAAAAAGAAACGAACATGGGCAAATAATGAGACCAAATATTTCTTAGAAGTTGAAATATGAATTGTTGATAAATATACAAAGAGTTGCTCAGACTACCTAATAATTAAAGAAATAACAATTTTGAAAGATAAGAACTATCACTTTTGATATATTATACTGGGGGAAAAATTAAATCTATAGTTACCAACTACATTTGCTTTTATATTGATGTGTTTTAAAGTGCACTGCTGTGGAGAGCACATTTGTCAATATCTAATGAAGTTGAAGAGGCATGTGCCTTACATCTCAGCAATTCCGCTGCAATATACAGAAAATTTTACACCAGAAAATGAGGACAGGCTCTAACATATTTATTGAAACATTGTTTGCAATAGCAAATATCACAATCAACCTAAATTTCAACCACTTGCAGAACTAATAATTAAATTATGCTTAAGGCAAACAATTTTGGCATAATGCTTAAGAATGATTGCTTATTTTGAGCCAGAACTCAGTGTGTAAAGTTGAGCTCTGTCAACTTTGAGCAAAATGGAGCTCTAATCCTTCAGTTTCTTCATTTGTAAAATAGAAATAAAATTTCTTATGTTTTTGTTACAAAGATTAAATAATTAATATAGAATTCAATGTATAATCAGATACATAGTGAGCAAATAATATTGTAAGCTATTATTAATATTAGTCATATGGCCAGAGAGCAGATAAAATGAGCACACTAGCTCTGTATCTATCAATGTGAATGGATTTAAATAAACCACATTTAAGACATTTTTAAGGAAATATACAGAAAGCATTACACCATTTATATAATTTCAATATTTGAAAATAATGCTATGTATTGTTAATGGATATATACATATACAGTTACAATATAAAACCTTGAAAAGAAACTATATGAAAATTCATCTGTAACAGAAATATTTTACTTTATTAAAAAATAGACCTGAAGAAAATGCTGTATAAGGGTATATGAGCAGTTACTTAACTATTCTCTACCTTTTAAATAATGCTTGTCATAGTTGGTAACTGCAAATTTTACAATGTCACTATACTTTTTGATCAAGAGTTCTTCATTTACCAAACTCTTGAATTTTCTTTTCCTTCAATTTTAATGTTCTCTGAAATTTTTGATAGGAGATCAACCTCCAGCTTTTGAATTACATACAAGTGACATTCAGCCCAGGTGTAGGTATCCAGAGTAAGTTTTACAAATAAAGTGAATGAATTAGAATAGAATTGACTGTCAGTAACAGACATAAGATTAGCAGTGGTTCGCATATAAAAATATTTAGTCATCAGACAAAGTAACAATTTAAAATAAATGTTCCTAATCATCTGCCAAAAAAAAAGAAAGAAAGAAAAGAAAGAAAGAAAAAGAAAGAAGAAGAAGAAAGAGAAGATAGGTAGGCAGTATTAAGTTTGGAAGCAAAGTTCAGGGATGTCACCACGACCTGTGATGCCATGAAATAATTCATCCTGTCCTCCTGCCCTGTATCTTTAGCAGGTTGGCTTTCAATTCTAGGTAAGGATGGTTGCTACAGATTCATGCCATCACCTCTACAGGACCCTAATTTTCTCCTCAACATTACTAATTATTGAGAGAATATACTCATGCATTTGACAGAATGATGTTCATAAGCCTCATTAGTGAGATAGTGATGGAGTGAAGTTCTGACATAATGGAATAGGATTTCTGTGATTAACTTATGTCACAGTGATCCATTCCCATTCTGAAATTAACTCTTTACTTAAATAAAGTCCAATCTTTACTTTAAAAAAGTCATTCAGTATTCAGCTATTTAATAACCTAAGATATGGTAGATAAATAGAATTAGCTGGAACAATACGGAGATCAGAGTGACAAAATGAGGAAAATTTTCTAGAGCAAGATTAACACATGGAAAATTCCAAAGAGATAAATCTCACTGAAATGCTAATAATTTGAGATCATAGTGTAAGCAAATGGTTGTTGAGAAATGAGGTTTAAAATCCTGAAAAAAGTTAAATCATAAAATACAACAAAATAATTACTCAAAATGGAATATTAGGCATCAAAGAACCATTTGAAAGATTAAATGGAACATGCAATTATTTATGGTAACTATTAAGAAAAATTAAAATAATATATGCACTTTTGTGGCAAGCACATAGAATCAATATGATAAATGCTTAATATAACATAGAAAACAGACATATCTGGGAAAGGATGGTAGGATTAGGAATGCTGAAGTTTTTAATTATTTTAAAATATTTTAAATTTTGTTGTGCTTGCATTTAAATAATTAAATTGAAAAGCTAATTAGTCCTCAAGAGGCATTTTTTTGTGTGTGTCTCTACTACCAAGTTTCAAAGTATAATTTCCAAGTAAAATTTTATTTTCCTCAAAGTTCAAGCTGCCACATGTGATTAAATAAATTGAACACTGTACAAGGTCACCCAAGAGACAAGTGGTAGTTCTGCTTACTCTGCTATTTGTCCTTGTGCAGGGGGGCACCTGTCTGGAAAGTTTCCATTTTTAATTTCCCATAAAGTTATTGCTTTCATTAGCCACTGAACTGCCCACAGTGTAAGAATAATTTATTATTGGAAATGAGATTTGAAGATATTCATTTTCCATATTCTCTCTCTCTCAACTAGCACAGCTATTCAAAGTCTACTTACTGTAAAACTCATGAACTCATAAAAGGAACATACTTGAAGTTATACACAGGTAGAGCAGTAGCAAAGTTCATGAAATAATGAATACAAATATTCTTATTGGGAAAGGAAAAATCTTTTAAAGAAAAAATATATGTCAGGCAACTGTGGTCCCTGGAATGACCTCTGGGGATTCCTACAGATGCTCTTTGCAGAGAGTTCTTTTTCTGTTCATTATTAAATTATTTTCTAAACTTCCCAGATTCTTTATAGTGCCGTTTGACCTACAAAAAAGGTACTGAAATAGAAGTTCTTTTCCCTTCTGACCAAATGAGAAGGGCAAGATTTGTGAAAGTTTTTCAAGAAAGGAATGAACTACTTATTACAGAAGAAAAAGACCAAAATATAATTTGGTTTCTGCTCATCTTATTTAATGATATGTGTTTCAGGCTCTGCAATAAGTCCTTGTGTGCCTTCCTGAGCTGTCAGAATCCTCTTTTAGTTTGAGCTGGTGACATAACCAGCTGAGTATAGTCGCAATACAGAGCAAGTTCCTTACTTGGGGTTCATGTAAGAAAATAAGAAGAAAAAGCTTTTGTAAAGTAGGATGAAAAACATCTCAGAAGACGTGAACGTCTTTGCTCCTGAAGTAGATGCCCTTTTTCCCCAAGGTTGCCCATGCCTTACAAACTCGCTTTTACTTCCTAGAGAAAAATTTTAACCAAATATCCTAAGAAAATTAACTTTTTACCTTACTTGAACTAGAAATTGCCCCAAACAGTGGTATTTTTCTGAAAGTAATTTCTATTCATCTCAAAAGCTAGCAATCTATCCAATGGCCCCATGGTTCTTTACTATGTTAAAGAACTAATGTCAATAATTACTACATATATTAAATGCTTATCATGTGCTATGACATATTCTAAGAACTGTACATGTATTTTACTTCCTTAATACTTACAATACATCATATGATGTAAATATGCTGGTCATCCACAATTTACATAGGAGGAAATGGAGGCATTAAGAGATTAAATAACTTTTCCATAATTAACTAAATTTTAAATAATGGAATTAGATTGCAACCAGAGTGTCTGGACTCCAGAGTCCTGACCTATAACTTCTCTGTAGTGAAGGCTCTGGTTTCTCACACTAAATATTATTTTCAAGTCAAAGAATTATAAAAATCTGTCAATCTTCAATGTGGATCTGTTAGTAGTATTTAAATTATTTTTGCATCAATTCTATAAACCAGAATCTCTGGGGATAGGAAATTCACCCTTTTTCAACTTTGAACATTTTATACAATCAGAAGAAAATTAAGCATTATTTGTATTCAGACGGTCCAGTTGAATAGGTACATAGAAGAAGAGAACTGGCCTGGTTTCTGGTTATCTATTCTTATTAAATAAGTGAAAAATGTCAGTAATATGCTATTTGTTCAGCTGGCTGGATTCATATAACATATTCCATCACATAACATCTCATTCAGATGAAAGAATTTGTTTCATTATATGTTTAAAACCATTTATTCCTAAAGACCACAAAACCCTTAGAGGCTTTAAACAGTATTTATGCAGTTTGCAATGATACCCTCATTAAATGATTTAGTGAAAACTTTGATTTTCCTAAGAAAGTAGAAATGATAAGGCTTCAAAGTGGAAAATCTATTTAAAACATGAAGTCACTTATGAATTAGTAGGAGTAGAGTTGAGCAGCATGTGACCTTAATATTTATATTTTTTTTATCATGGAACAGGACTGTTGTGCTAAGTAAATGACAGTATATTATTCAAAATGGGTGAGGAAAGTGTCTTTGCTTAAAACTCTTCTCCAGAAAGTAAGTGCAATTGCCTATTAGAATATGTTGTTTTATGACAGATTTATAGTAGAATGAGTGGGCAAAATAAAACCCAACACAGGTAACTCTTTCCTGCACTCACATGGCCTTATGAACTAATTTAACAATATCTTGATTATTTACTGTTTTTAATTTTCCTTTTTTTTCATGTGAGTGATTGTAAGTAAAAGGATATTGCCTATAATCCTGCTCCAATCTAGCCTCCACACATCTCTCTGCATTTCTAAATCATATGATTTATCTGATCAGTTCAATGCTATAAATTTGCAAGGGTAGTTTGATTGCCTGATAGAATCCCACATTCTTAATATTCAGCTCCAATTTTCTCCTGTCATCACTATCTAAAAATTGTTTAGGTATTTTTTTTTCAAGACTCATCCAATAATAATGATGGCTATAAGAAAGACAAGTGTACAAACTCCAGTGAAGAATGCCAATTAAGCATATGTGATCACAAGTTAAAAGGGTCATGCAGGGATTTCTATCACTAGGGAGTCATAAACTGAAATATCAAAAATTGTAAAATTGTTAGGAAAAACAGAGAACCACAATAAACTCAAATATAGAAACATATTATTGATACACAGACAAAAATTCTTTCACAATGAGAAATTCTTTATGCATTAATAAGCACTACATGAAATAGGGTTAATGTGCCACTGCTTTCGCTTGCTGGTGCTAGGAGAAACGTGACCAAAAAAGTCAGCCCCTTGAACTTTACTGTCCCAAAATCTGTAAGGAAATTGCAAGGCAATCTTTTCAATAATGCCTGTGCCTAAACTGTTGATAGCTTTCATCGTCTTCTCTGACAACGGTGGATTAAAGTGAATGGCACCTTTCTGTAGTAAGGCCAGTGGTATAGCGACCGATAAACCTTTTGTGCAGAAAACCCAGTGCCATCCATAATGGTAACTTGTACTTCATCTCCAGAATAATCAATACTCTGTACTGTAGATTTGAGTTGAATGTTTAGCCCTTCAGCCAATTTTTTGATTATTGCAGAGTACCCAGGAGTTAGGAGAGTGTGGTCACCAGCAAACTGAGTTGAAGTCAAAGAGTTCTAAAAGTTATTATTTAAAATGCAGATTTCAAGACTTGTAAATGATAAGTTTGAAAATACTTTCTCTCAGCCTATTGGCTATGGTATACTGCAAATACATTTTTTTCTAGTTTGTCTTTTAGTGCTTTTTTCATGCTTTTTTTCTTTTCAAAATTTTGTGTGGTCAAGTATATCTTTTTCATTTCTGGTTTTAGGATTATGATTAAAGTATATTTTGACAATGTTTAAATATTTTTCTCTTAAGTTTTCTTCTAGTACTTTTATGGTTTTATTATTCTACATTTAAATTTTTGATATTTCTTAAAATTTTATGTAATGAGGCCAAGGTTGGAAAACTGCAGCCCTTGGTCCAGATATGGTTCAGAACAGGCCAAATCTATGTTAGCTGTGCTGCACAGTTTGTGGATGGTTGACGGCTACATTCACACTATAAGGGCAGAAATGGGGTGACAGGGACCAGCACACCCCCAAATATTTGCTATCTGGTCTTTTTCAGAAAAGTTGACTGACTCCTAAGGTACATAATAGTAATTCTATATTTTATTTTAAAAGACAATAAATGGTATTTATTTATGCCACTGTTTATCCACTTATTTGAAAGCTAACTTTATGACTTTAAGACGTTTAGAAATGGAGTGCAAATAGTCTATAGACAAGCCTCAAATATTAGAAAGACAGAAAATAGATCCCGTGAATTCTCTTACGTGAATGAGTCCCAGGTTATTTTTCAGGCCTAAGTTCTAAGAAGATGTCATAAAACTAATGCTGTCTTTTTTTTTAATTTTTCTCTCTTTAATTTCTTTTGTCTTATATTAGGTAGTTCCCAAAGAGTCATATTTTCCATCATCCTATAATTTGTTGGTAGGGGAATATTGGATGTGTGTGCAGCACAGACACATAGCTGGAGGTTGTGTCTCTCATGTAAAAGCTGTTTAGTTCAATGAATATCATCATTGGCATAATTTTGCCAATATTTTATCCATTTCATCTTCTATATGAAACAGAGAACAGAGATATGCCTTTTTGTTTTTAATCCCATAAAAGATTTAAAATATATTTTAATGCTCCTGTGAATTTTATGGTAAATTCACAGACAACTCATTCACTGGACTACAGTCCTTACCACCACAGGAAATAAACGACTAAATGATGCCCAGGGATCCACTAAATGCCCAACACGGAGAGAAATGGAAGATTGGTTAGCTGACACTCTGAGGAACAGAAAGAAGACTCGATATGCCAAGTGAAGTTTAGTTCTTTAAAGGAAACGTTAAATCTCTGTCATTTTCAGATAGCCTAGGAAGTTTTAAGTGGCCGCTCATTGTGAGGAACTCATTTCCAGTACGTTTGAAAGACATAACATCTAAACGTGCGGTGGCCTTTCCACCTCTCAGGAACTTTGATTGGACCCTGACTGCGAAGGAGAATGCAGAGAACTGAGTCACCAGCACAGCTTCTATAGCACCCTGGGGTCCTTTGGAAATGACTCATCCAAACTCAGTCTAGGATGGGTTAGAATAGTGACTCCTCAAGGCAGGGGTCTGAGATAAACGACCTCCAAAGTCCTCGCTCAGCCTCACGGGTCTTTGATTTTAAACGGAGGAAGTACAAGCCAATTTTAACTAGGTCATCCAAAGAGCTCATATCCTGGCATGTAGTTGGCATATACTATATAATATGGCGCAGAGAAAGAGAGAAAGCAAGAGAGAGTAAGTGAAAGAGAAAGTGAACAGTAGATGTTTTAAAAAGCAAATTTTTATACAGATTTTCATTGTCCAAAGATTCTATATTTTTCATCCTCGAGGATTCTTTTTCTCTGAGTAATAACATTGAGGATCATGAACTTCAGATGAAATTATATATGACTTGTTATGGAACCCATGGTTATAAAACTACTGTGGAAGAAAAAAAATGATGCTCTGCCTGTCTGTATAATGGGCTGGTGAGGTCAGGCCGCATTCACATTCTTTTTACCTTTTGAGCCAAATGCTGTACGTTGATTGCTATCGGTAATTATATCATGTTGTTTTTAATCAAGTGGGTTTAATTAACTATGGTACCATAGTGACTGACAAGCTCTCAATTTTTTAACTCCTTGATCAGTTTTGCAGCTATTTATTCGTTTCACATTCCCCTAAGCCTGTTGATCTACCACCATCTTTAACGTAGAAGAAAAGCCATATGCTACTATAGATTATTAAAACTTTGTAACCTCTGTAACCTACAAAACTTGTTTCTTTAATAGTTTACAAAATTTCAGGAAATCTTAAAGTTATAAGGGACCTTTGTGAACATCCTGATTCGATGCTTTCATTGTTAAAAATGAGAAAATTGAGATTTTCCTGTGCCAGTTTCTCACCTCAGGTACGAAAGCTATTGACTTGCTTAATAAGATATTTTTCACCTTTATTTCTAATTTGAATTATTTTGCCAATAAAATTTCTTATGAAAGCGAAAGTTTAGGGCACTTTTGCTTTCATAAATTTATTCATTCAAGATAAAGATGCTTACCTTAAGCCATATGGACAATTATTTGAGGTGATTATTTTGGCTGTAGAAATAATTTCAAAGGGATCCATCTATTCTGTATTTTCCTTTCTTCCTTGTTATGCGTTAGTAAGAGGGTTCCCTAGAGCTGTGGCTATCCTCTATGGTTTTTCCTGAAAGAGAACAAAACTAAAACTCTTTTTTGTACCCTCATTCATTCACTCATTTAAAGAGTTACTATGCTCTAGATCAGAGGCCTATCGCCTATGGGTCCCATCCTGATTGTATGAGGACTTTTTTGTTTATATTCAGTGTCAGATATCACCAAAAAAAAGTATTCACAGACTGTTTTTTTCTTTTCTTTCTTTCTTTTTCTTCTTTTTGCTAATCAGCCTCTCTTTAATGTTTGTGTATTTACTCTGTGTCCCAAGACAACTCTTATTCTTCTGCTGTACAATAGAGAAGAAAAAAGTTTGGGCAGCCTTGCTCTGGATGCTTTCTCTCTATCATCAGCTTCATTTAGATGAATACCACAGCTGACTCTTGGTTGCTCTTCCTCTGGCCTCTAGCATCATTTACCTGTTATTATGATAACTCTGGTTAGAACTTAGAGTTTTCACTAGTTTTTCTCAGTATAATATACAATTGGGAGTAGTACAATTGTTTCTAAATTTACATATAAAAAATGTTCTCAACCCAGTATGGGCATCGAGTCAAATATTCTGAATTATCATACAAGAGATTTTTGGTATATTCGTGTCTACTGCTCATATCCCAAATACCGTTTCTGAGAATTTGAAGTCCCATTAGTTTAGGATGGTGAAAAGTAGTAAAACTGAAGAAAGATTGATTGTTCCATAAACATTTGCAACTGTAAATCCACTCAGAACATTAGAATAAGGAGCTGTCTACAGCCTTTGAGATTAGTAAATTCCATTTAAATGACTTTGAATATTTTAAAGTAAGATACTTTGTTTTGACTAAATTCATTGCTGTTGGCAAATTTTAAGTGGAGATTATATAATTCATGTGGAAACTTTCCTGACCAATAAAAAGGCCAACTTTTCTCCTGAATGAAATAATAGAATTTTGTATCTATCCAACAGAAATTTTGTTTTTTAATTTTTTTCCCCTCATAAGTGCCAAAGACATGCTGTTTCATGTTTTGTGTCTCTGCAATAACCAGTAGATACATGCTTAGAGAGAAGGTTATTTTCTGCCAGAATCAAAAGTATAAAGATCCCTAAAGAAACATCACATGGATATAGTGAAATTGCCAACAGAAACCAAAATCATTTTGTTATTATATTAATTATAAAATGCAATAGAAAGCTCAAGCTTTGAAATATTCAATGTAAATCATTACCACATATCTAGGCAGCATATTTGGCAAATGCTAAAAAATTGAACACTGAGGATTTGTGATAAACCACCGTTATAGAAAAGCTGTTGGAATTAATGTTTTAATTCCTGCTTGAGAGTATGAAGTCATTGCTTATCATGCTGGCCAGGCAGACTTATTGAGTGTTTCTGTTTCTGAACTCTTTCCCTGACATTTTAAAAGCAATTCTAACATAACGATATAGAGTTTATCCTTCTATTGATTACATTGATTACATATTTAAGCAGTGAGGAGAACTAATAGGATGGATTAATACTCATCAATTGACATCAAGCAATTTGAGTATGAAGAAACCAAACAAAAATAGTTTAGACAAACGGAAAAGGAACTTGCACAAATAAATGGAAACAAATTTTTAGGACACTTTTATTGTTGTTAAAAAACACAATATTCTGAAAGGGAAGGTGGAGACATCTGGATTTTGCGAATGCTTCGGTTTCTCCTCCTGAGTGATAACACCTGGAGAAAGAATCCTATTGCATTCCACAAAAGACATCTGTTCAGCTCCTGTGCATTAAAACTTACTATGTGCCAGGCCCTCTGCTAGGCACTTGGGATAAAATGATGAGTAAACACAATCCACAAGGAGCTTACATTTTAACTCAGCCTCATTGATGTACAATGAGGCTGATCTCAATGAAAAATAGTACAGTATAAACATCAAACTACTCGATCAGTGGTTTTGCCTGATGAGCACAATTTAAGGGGCTTCTGGTATGGGTAGAGTTACAGCTAAAGCAAATTCTGAGAAGAAATGTGACTGTGCCTCATTTGTCTTTGCGCCCTGCCAACCAAGCCAGACATACAAGAGGATGCTTGTTGAACTGAAGAAAACATAATGATGGAAAATGGGTGCTTTTTTGCCATAATAAATATGAATTATTTCAAGACAAGTTTTATAGGCTTGGCACCTGTAGCTCAAGTGGCTAGGGCACCAGCCACATACACCAGAGCTGGCAGGTTCAAATCCAGCCTGGGCCTGCCAAACAACAATGACAATTATAACCCCCAAATAGCCAGACGTTGTGGTGGGTGCCTGTAGTTCCAGCTACTCGGGAGGCTGAGGCAAGAGAATCACCTAAGCCCAAGAGCTGGAAGTTTCTGTGAGCTATGACACCACAGCACTCTAACAAAGGCAACAAAGTGAGACTGTCTCTCTAAAAAAAAAAAAAAAAAGCACTGTTGGTCTCATTTATTCTATAAACCTAGGAAAACTACCATACTTTGAATTATATAATGCACTTCCCATGTGTAATATGCACCCACGTTTTCAGCTCACACTTTCAGGAGAACGCCCCTCTAGAAAGTGACATCTGGGAGGTCTGCCCTGGTAAATGTGCAGATTGAACTGCTTCCCGCTCTGTGAAAACTGCCCCTTCCCTCTCGCCTGGGAGCCCTCTCTCTCCTTGCCACATTGGGAGCTACAGTTGAGACAGCCACATACATGTGTGGCCAGCAAGGTAGAGGTGGGAGATTCTGAGGCCTCTTGGCCGGTTTCTAGCCAGGTAGGTGACTGGAGCCTGCCTGAGCTTCCTTCCTTCTGGACAGCTGGGCCTTGGCCTTCAGCCCTTGACTGGCATGGTTGCAGCCTGTCTTGCCAGCCCTGCCACTGCCCCCTCCCTGATCATATCACTTGGCAGAGACCACTCTGGCTTATTTCCACTGGATCCTGGATTTTCCCAGATAGGAATCCTATGTGTCCAGTGATGCCAGGCAGGAAGACGCGATGGCCCCAGTAAGCTTGCTGAGCTCCCCTGCTTCTGACTTGTACTAATTATGTACAATGGGCATCTTTATTTTCCACTCAAAAATTTGGACAAAAATATGTGCATTATACATTGCAAAATATGGTAGTTTTCATGTTACCTCATTGCTCAGGTCCCCAATATTGTGGTAGACATTGCTTTTTAGAACTAGCAGTCATACAAAGAACCATTTCAAACAGCTTGTAAATGTTGCTAGAATTTACTATTCTTGGATAAAATTGGAGTACATTTGATTCATACTCATTAATTAAATCATGTAAGAGTGCCGGTATTGGAGACACACATTCTCAATAGGAGAAACAACAGAAATTAATTTACATCAGAATGGAGCCTTCTGGCTTAGGAATCAAAACACCTTAGTTCATTTTCTGTTAGTCTAGGCAAACAACACTTGAAGAACTATATTTAGCTGAGATTAGTGGCAAGAAAGACTCTTTTGTCATTTCCTCACACTTTTTCATTCTCAGAGAGAGAGAAGCAGAAAAGTATAATTAATAATTATAATTACAATTTTCTTTTTATCAATTCCTCAAATGCCTTCTAATATGTCACCATTACCTTAAAAGATAACATTTGCAAATCCATTAAGCACTTTCTTTTTTTTACCTGACAAAGTATTTATCTTTAGTTTTAGTACTCAAATGCTATAAAAATTAGTAAAATGGTAACAGGGGTCAGGGATAAGGTTTTATTAGTCATTGAAAAAATTAATTTTATGCAAAAGAAGGGTACCTTTCTAAATGCAGTAATTAAAAGTGAATTAGGAATGAAAATGAAATTTTCTCTGCTGCTTTATGAAAAATGAAATGTTGGATATTGATTGTTAATAATTAATTAAGCAATCTATATGATTCTTCCCCAAGTTCCTTGTTCTTTTGTTTGTTTTGAGACACAGTCTTACTTTGTCACTCTTGGCAGAGTGCCGTGGCATCACAGCTCACAGCAACCTCAAACTCTTGGGCTTAAGTGATTCTCTGGCTTCAGCCTCCTAAGTAGCTGGGACAACAGATGCCTGCTACAATGCCCAGCTAGTTTTAGAGAGAAAATCTTGCTCTGGGTCAGGCTGGTCTTGAACTTGTGAGCTCAGGTGATCTGCCTGCCTTGGCCTTCAAGTTCTTTATTCTTTAACATTTCCTTAGAATGAGTGAGACAGACACCATAAAGCATAACACTTGGTACCATGTAAGTGGCCAGTAAAAAATTATTATTTCTCATTTATTTCTCTTCAAATCCTTCTGCCTAACAAAAACAATTATTCATTCACCCATTTAGTTAACACTTATTAACATCACTTATGTTTCAAGTATTCTGTTAGGTATTTGGGATTCCACAGTGAACCATGGGGAATTTTAATAGTATTGATACCTGACTTTTGACTTTGGATTTCCAGGCTCTTGGTCTCGATTTGATGAATGAATCGATGGACCACAGGATGGACAATAAGTTAGGTTTTATTTACAGAGGTATTATTACAGCTCTTACAAACCTTGCAGAGCAGGATACAAGTGTTACAGCTCTTACAAAGATGGCTCTCACAAAAAGTCAAGCCTCCCTGCAGAGGAGGACCAGCAGTAGAAGTGCTACAGCTCTTACAAAGAGCCAAGCCTCCTTGCAGAGCATGATCATCAACAGAAGTGCCACAGCGCTCACTCTTTCTCCCTCAGAAGTTTGTGACAGTCTGCTGAAGTCTTGCTCTCCTGTTCACTCTTCCTCGTCTGTGATGATCTCCTGAAGTCTTGCTCTTGTGCTCTATCTTCCTTGATGATCTGAGATGATCTGCCCTTAGGCTCTCTGCTCAGGGGTTTATATAGGGGCAGTTTCCAATGAGCTGAAAGCTGAGCTGATTGGTCTATTTTTAGGAGAAACTAGACCAATCAGGAGCAGGATTGAAAATGGACCAATCAGGGATACAATGGAGGAATCGCCAGTGTTTTCCCTTGATGGGCCAGGTCTTTTTTGTTACTGGAGCCTCTGGTGGGAGAGGAAAGCTCCCTCCATTTGCTCCAGGCAGTCAGTTCCTCTGCCAGCTGCTGCCACCAAGACAGAGGTGGCAGGTCCCCCAGTCCCACTCAGCTGAGCCGGCTGGGGCACCACTTTTCTGGTACCAGTATTAGACTATTAGAAATCAATTTGCCTGATAATAGACAGTAGGCCCAGGCAGGAAGACATGATGGCCCCAGGAAGCTTGCTGAGCTCCCCTGCTTAATAATAGATGTCAGACAAATTGATATCCACACTGTGAAATGAAGAAGAGAAACATGATGTTGAAATTTAACAGACTCTGATACACTTTTGTATTTGTAGTATTTATTTATACTAACACAAATTACCAAAATTATTTTAGGGTTGCATATTAACTAAAACCATTTGTGTGATATTATTTAAAGAAAATATTTCATTAAATAAATTTTACTTTATTCCTGTCCTTTTGAGAAGTATAATCATCTGGCAACAATGTATTATAAAGTATATTGTTGTTACTGAATAGCTCTGTGGATTAATTATTCCAGTTACACATATCCTTTAAGGTGAAAAATGACTTATTAGGAAATAGAATGTGACAAATGAAAGGAGCCTGAGCTAACACTCTTCCAGATTTGATAGAGGTCTCAAATATGTGAGGTGAGTATCCTTTAGCATCAAGCCAACCTCAAGGGCAAACAAAACTAGTGGGTGCACCACTTATTCTTTTATTTTTTAATTAGTTGTTAGTTCTGAAATAGACAATATTGTTGTCTGGGATTGCCTTCATCTTCACAGATTTTCCACAGATAAATTCATTTTGCACCCCTGACAAATTAAGTATATATCAGAACATCCATTTGCATATGCTTCATGTCAATCAGTATTTTGTAGGCTTCCTAATCAGAGATTGCTTTTTTTAATATTGAAAAATATTTTTTAAAACACAGGCTTTTAATTTTTTTTAATAGTTGGTGTCTGAAAATGTCAAAATTTAAGCCTATTTGTTCTCAGGAATGAAGTGCTAGGAATCTCTGTTAAGGTATAATATTTTTACTGTGCCATTCACAGATCTGCCACTGTTCCCATAGTAACTAATACTTTGAATCAGGAAGAGCAGCTTGTGTATTGACAAATCTGACTCAGTGGCATTTAATAAATATTCACTCACAGCTAGGAGGAGATAGTGAGAGGGTAGGTTCTTTTCAGGAGCTATAAATATATTGATCAGTAGTCCAGAACAGGGAAATAAATGACAGTGAAGTGTACTTTTTGCTACATCTGAATTTCTACTAGATGACTTCTCTGATGTCAGACAAATTATGGTTTTGATTTTATAGAGTATCTTTTGCATAAATTTCCAAAAGACTGGTAAAAACTAGTAATAAACTTATTGGTATAATTTTACAAGTACTGTTCTTATGTTCAGAATGATAATTATGCTTTTATGACTCTATATGAACATTTGGCTCTTTGAACAAGACTAGACCCATCAAAGAAATAAGCCTGTTAAATAGTCATATATTTCTTAATTTCTTTAAAAAACAGATAATTGTCATACATAATTTATAAAGATGTCTAACAACAACAAAAAAAATAAAATCTATTGCTTTTAAAATTTGCCTTGCAAACACCTCAAGATACCTATAAGTGTCTACAAGTACTCGCCTCCATTTCCTGTAAACTTTTTCATTCATAGCACTTCTTTTCAATTAGAATTAAGGAGAGGAAACACAACACTGCAAAATATTTACTATTTTACTCATAACCCTAACTCCCACACAGATGTTATTTTTTGCCATTAGCAAATGGTTTCTACTTTTAAAATGAGATATTTTTCAATTTTATTACTTTAATTAAATAATTAAAAATTAATTATACAATTAATAAATGGTCTCAACATAAGTTCTTTGTTTATATTTTAAGGATAACCTGATCCATAATTATTTGTGTAAAGTTCCATTTGCCCAGTAGACCCTGTGTTCCAAGTAGTAACAACACGTGCTGTGCATAGCATGGTTCTCAAAGAAGGTCAATAAAGGTAAGTTTATGAATAACTAACTTTAGATTTTGTTATTTTATGTAAGATATATATGTTTAGTGAAACAATACAATGAATTCAATTTCATTTTGATAATATCTTTTCCCAAAACATTCTTTATAATATGTCATTATTTTTACTTAATATTATAGTGACAAGTTTATAACACCCTATATAAAGATAGTGAGATGATCAATGAATCCAAGTCTTTTGAATTTCACTAAGTAACTTAAAAAATAATCTAGGCAACTAGATACCACCATAAAATTGTTGCATCTGTGTGCGCATATTTATTATATATTTTTGTATTTGTACATACCTAATTTTTTTAAAAAGATATTTTATCACCAAAACATTGGGAAGAATCTAGTAAAGATAGTACTTTAATTTTGACAAGTTGAAGTTCATGTAAAACTCACCAAATTGTATCATTGTTGGAACTGATGAAAAATTTACAAAGAAATGAAAACTGAAATATGAGTACCATGCATTCTAGCATTCTGTTAAAGAAAATAAATTTCTATACATTGTATAAATTATGCATTTTTAAAACCTTATACCACATGTGATAGTTTTGGTGAAGGTCAATCATCATATTTTATATTAAACATCTTACAAGATAGAAACAACTAATTTCACATTAATTGTTCCTTTAATTTTATTCCTTCTTATAATATCTATAAATTTGATAATACATGTGTGTAAGGAGGATAATAGCTTCAAGGTTTGGGTTCCATTTTTCTTTATTGTAGCAAAACCTCTTCAATTGTCCCTAAATTAATCTCCAATTAAATTAAGCTCCAATTGAAGGAGTTTAAATTCATAATTGGGGAACCTGACACACAGAGATCTATTATCTTTCTCTGACAGACTCATGGGGAAATAACACCGTGAAAAGCCCTGTCCAAAAGTTAAATGTATGGGCTCTGGAATTTGCTAGTTGGCTTTATTATCCAGCTCAGCCATTTTGCACTATAATCTTTAGAATGGGAATAATGTTACTCTCAGGTAAGGACCAAATGAGAATTCAGTGACCTAATGAACGACAAATTCTTAGAATAGTTATTGGCATAAAACAAGTGTTTAATAAATGATATTTCTGATACTACCAGTAATTATAGTCTTATACTTGGGAAAAGTACGTTTACTTCTCCATATTTTATGTGTTTATTAAATAAAAATACTGCTATTATCTGTACACAAGTTTGTCATAAGAGTGAAGAGAAACAATATGTCTAGCATACTGAGCACTTTGGCTGACATATAGAACTCAATAAATACTAGCTTTATTATTATTACAATTTATATGTTCTTCTTTACCTCACTGCTAACTTTTCTCAAATTATGAGCTGCTTTTTTGAGGCTCTGTTTTTCTTTTTCTTTTTAAGAGGAACAAGTTACTTAGTTCGATTCAAATTCAAATTCAGCTATGTAAATATGATGGGGAAGGACTCTGGCTTATGATTGATTTGTCGGATCTCCAGGTTCCTCCGGGGAAGGCCTATGCATGGGCAATAGCATTTTCTCACAATACACATATGTCTCTGATTCCCAGCCTCCTTTTTCACTCACAGTCCTCTGCCAGCTGTTGCTACTATTTGGCTCATGTTCAAGATAAACAAACATTCTTATTGATTCAGAAGCCTCTTTCTGATATTTGCAGGGGCAGAAAGAAGTATCTGGATCTTGAAGTGTCAGTTTATTATTTTTAAAGCAAAATTAATTTGCACCAGGTACTTCCTCAGCTATATACTTTAAGTTTTCAACTTCTTCCTTTTTAAGCCATTAATCACTTGCCACCCATATATGTAGTCTTTGACGGAGACAGGATACTGATTTAATCCATGAAAGACTTAGGGATCTGTGGCTTTATTTTCCATTCTTCATGTCTGCCAGAGAAATCAATGATTTTAGTTTTTCTTGGACTAATGGTGTCCTACATATTGTTACTTCTATGGCAAGTAATTTTGTTCTCTATGTATTTCTACTCTCCAGCTCTCCTGGATTGTCTGTGTGTGTGTGTGGAGGGGGGAAGCTGAGGGTTATTTTAACTCCTTAGCAGTTTAGATAATCTTGCTTGATTGTCATAACCTAGGTAAATCTCATGTCCAACAGTAATCTCAATGAATTCTTGAATTTAATTCCTTATTACTCTCTTTGTTTTTGTTTCCAAATAAAAAGAATGTTTCAGTTCATCCCTTACCCTGATAACAACCTGAAGCAGAACTCTGCTTCTTTTTGGCATCCAGAAGTTCAATGAAGGTTAAACATGATTTAATAAGGATATGGCTTAAATCAGAGAAGAGTATGACACTGCACTGCTTGTACCTATCAGCCATCCCACACACCCACAACACAGGTTAGTGCCCCAAACCACTCTTTCTATCTCTCTTCCAAAGTCATCACTCCCCAAATGAATTCCATTAACTAAGCATAACCGCCTGGAAAATTTAACCTGTTATAATCCTTTCTTTATATTGCCTTACTGCAATCTAGAAAAACCTCTAGATCCTCTACCCAGGGAAAGAGAAAAATAAGGACCACCTCTACAACCCTGTACATGTGGGCAATTAAAGCTGCTGTCAACAAGCAAACACTCTAACCAATAAGCTGTAAACTGTTATGTGTTCATGTAACTGGTTCTTTGTTACTTAAACATAAGTGTAGATCCCATGTCTCCCTCTAGTCACAGATTCACAGAAGCATAAATAAAAATTAAAAGCTTATTATTCATATATTCATAGGTGTTTCTTTAAAAAATACCAGGAGAAACACTGTATACTGAGGCAGTTCTCTTCATGTTTCTCACCAGCTTTCACACTCCAAATTCCTAGTAGACTCTCTTTCCTTGCCTCACTCTCTTTTCACCAAATATTTTATCCAAACACGCAGCCTACGCTTTGTTTTTTTTTTCATATTTCTTCCATTTTTTTTCTAACAACAGAAGCTATCCTTCCTGATTTGGTGCTCATATTTTTAATAATTATCTCATATTCCAAGGCTGTCTTAATGAGGCAAGGCCAGCTCATTCCAAGCGCTATAAATTTCCTCCAAATATTCATGCCTCAGAATGAAGCTAAATGCCCTATGAAAGTAAATCTTGCCTCTGCTAGTCTGAATCAAGTCTACTTTCCTGCCAGAGAATGACATAAAGCACCTTCATTCAAATGAAATCTTATCTTCACCATGATAGTGTAATGGTGACCTACAATGGGGAGCAACAGCTCATTTTGGAAGATTGGATAATTCACTTTTAAATGGCCCCGGGGTGAGACTTGCACTACAGTTCAAGTAGCAACACAACCAGGCCAGTTCAGTTACTTTTCATTCTTTTCTTTAACATGAAATGGAACAAACAGGTCTGCATCTCTCTAGAACTGTGATTCTAGACCCTAAGTGTCTTGAAAACAACACTTGAATAAGAAAACAAGGATATGTATCTTGTGAAAAAGTAATATTAAGGCAAAAATAAGAATAAATATAGATTTAGAAGAGAAAATATTTATCTCACATAAGCATAATTCTACTAAAATTAATCTACTTTACATTCTCTTGTAGAATACCATATCATAATCAAAACATCTTACTTTGAATTTTTTTTATCGGATTTAGGGATTAGCCAAGTAAATAATCATTACTTTTATTTAAATTCACATTTAATAGTCCTGTTAAAGTGATAATCCCTAAACAACAAAAAAGTCAAGACTTATGGCAATTGGGCAGGATCCCCTGTGGCTTGGTTGTCCAGATGTTGTAGCAAACTTTATTATACACTGACTCCCCCTTTAAACAATATCATAACAGGCAAGTATACTTTCCTTCCATTCAGTTAATTTTATAGCTATATTTATTAATTGTATTTATTTATATATTTTCTATGTATAAATAATACATAATTTTATTTATCTATATATAGCTTTATTATACATACGTATACATTTAAATAATTATATTTATATGACTACTATATGTGTATGTATATATGCATAGCAATAGGTACATATTCTGATATACATATTCATGTCTACGTATAGATACATATGTATCCACTTATATATTTATCATCATATTATAGTTAAATAGTTACATTTAAATAATTACAGTTAAATATAACTATATAGATAACTACAGTTAAATATTATAGTTAAATTATCATCTTTCTGAGGACATACAATAAAGCCCTTACCTATGCATAAGACATTGGTCAGATCTTATAAATAATTAAGAAATAGCTCTTGGGCTGAATTCCTTTCTCCTCTATTAAGATCACTGTAGAGAAAAATTAGATCTATGCCATATCCATTATTAATAGTTTCCATTTCCATGAATACTCTTTGATGCTATCCTGAAACTCTAGAGCTTTATCTTAGAATTTTACAGTATCTGCACTGATACCATAAAAAGATGGCATTTCTGCTTCCTATTGTCCTTACTCAGCAATCAGCCAGAAAGCCAAATGTCTTCCCTCCCTCTTAGTCTCAGATCCATGGAGGAGGCAGACATCCAAACTGCCTGCTTCTTTGTCTAGAATTCTGGGTGTCAGTCTAGCACTTTCGTCTTGCCCAAGGCTGTCTTTGGTTTTTCTCCACCTGCAGGGTGCCCGACTTAGGACCAGTCAGATGCTTACAGTGACACCACAGATTTAAACTGAGCTCTAGCTGTTTTTAAGTGTCACAGTTGAACATTCTGTGTGTGTTCCCCTTCAAGGGAGTCTTTAAGGAAATAGTCACTGGCTCATTACACAGAAGAAGTCCTGGTACAGAGTCTGATATTATCTTCACACCTCCAGATTCCTAGACAGCCAAGAAGACACTCCCTCAGTAGTCCTAAAGACTTCATCAAATTTGCCTTAACTTTATGATATTTAGGCAAAAATTCAATTTTATACAGACATATAAAAAGAAAAAGAGGATGTGACTGTCAAGGAATTGTCTTAATTGAGCCAGATCTATTACAACTGATGCTTCCCAACTTAGGATGGGGTTATATCCCTGAAAAATCCATCATAACTTGAAAATACCATTTAGTCAACAATGCATTTAATACACTTAACCTACCTAACAATATAGCTTGATCTAGCCTATCTTAAATGTGCTTAGAACACTTAAACATTAGCCTATACTTGGGCAAAATATCTAACACAAAGCCTGTTTTATAATAAAGTGCTGAAAATATCTTATAATTTATTGAATACTGTACTGAACATGAAAACAGAACACTTGTATGAGTAGTCACCATTAGTGTACATAGCTGAAAGCACACTGGGCCTGAAGAATGTCTGAAGACCTAAACTAAAATCAAATGTTGGATGATGGGGATGCAATAACAACAGGGTTTATCAACAGCTCTCTCTATTCTGATGAGGCCCAGGAACAGCTGGTAGAAGGCCTTGGGTCATCAACACTTATTGATGCTTTAGCAGCATAGTATTCTTTATAAAAATATCAAGTTTTGAGTGTACAGTTTCTTCTTTTCATTATCATTCTACAAAGCTGCCAAGACAGTACACTGTGAACCAACAGTATTGGTTGTTTACCCTCATAATCACAAGGCTGACTGGAAGCCATGGTCCAGTCCTGCTGCCCAGCACTGAGAGAAAGTATCACAGAGAACATTACCAGCCTTGGAAAAGATCAAAATTTAAAATTCAAAGGACAATTTTTACTGAATGCATATTGCTTTCCATCATCATATAGTAAAAAAAATAGTCAAATCATTGTAAGCTGGGAACTGGTGTCAGCTTAACATGGTATCGATTATTTGTATTTACTGGTGTTTTAGAAAATTGAAGATACTTTTGTAGGTAACCCTCTAGATTAGTTATTAAACCAGTTACTTAGGGTATATTTTGGGGGAGACATTGTTAGAAAATGAGAAATTATGCAAGGGTGGAATTCATTACTATTTTTCCAATAGCATTGTCTTACCCATCTGCAAAAATTATCCTACTACCAACATTTCCCTGTTCCTTTTGGATAAAGCAAAAGCTCCCATTTGCAAAATATCAAAGTTCTCACAATCCGCCCTTTCTCTCTCCTGCTTTCCAGTTTCCCATAACTGAAGTTTAAAATTCTAGACCAGGGCAAACTTATAATGAACGTTAAGAGTTGAATGGTGGTCCTCCAAAAGCTGTGGCCACCTGAAACCTGTGAATGTGATTTTATTTGGAGAAAAGATCTTTTTGGATATAATTAAATTACAGGTTTCCAGATTAGCTCATTTAGATAGCTCTTAAATCTAATGACATGTGACTGAGGAAGGAAATACACAGACAGGAGCTGATGTGAAACCAAGGCAGAGGCTGGAGTAATGCAGCCACGAGCCAAGGAATGCCTGGAGCTGCCAGAAGCTGGAAGAGGAGGGCATAGAATCTCCACTACAGCCTCTAGAGTGGGCATGGCCCTGCTGATTTGGGACTTCTAACTACTAGAACAGGGAGAGAATAAATTTCTGTTGTTTTATAACACTATGTTTGTAGCCAATTATTGTGGCAAACCTACAAAACTAATATAAGGTCTAAATAGTAAATATGTTAGTCTAAACAGTAAATATTACAGTCTCTGTAGCAACTATCCAACTCTGCCTTGCAGTGTGCAAACAAGCATGGATTATATGCAAACAAATGAGTATGGTTGTCCTCCAATTAAACTTTATTTATGGAAAGTTGAATTTTCCTGTGTTACTTTTGATATTTTTTGCACATTTAAAAATACAGACACCATTTTTGGCTCAGAAATCATGCAAAAACAGGCAATGTGTCAGATTTGGCCTCCAGGCAATAGTTTGTGGCCCCTGCTGTAGAGTGTAATACACTTGCTCTTAGCCAAAAGGCCAAGAAGTGATATAGAGTATAATGGAATAGTGATCACAAAGGTGGGACAGCATTGGTCATTCAGATCATAGTCACCCTGGAAGCTGATTTGAACCATTTCCTCTTTAGAAATGCCCTGTATCTTCAAACTCAATGCTTGATGCCTTTATGAATCCACATGTGGATTCCTGTTAAGAGTCCTGTTAGTACCTAGTAGTAGATGGACCTCTACCAGTGGTTGATGAATCGTGTGGCCCTGCTCCTACTCTCTCTGTCAGCTCTCATCAAACTGACATCCTTTCCTTGTTAATGTCTTACAGTGGAAAAATTATTTAAAACCTTGTATATATCATAAAATCAAATACAGCAGAACCTCTGTAATTGACCACCCAAGGGAGTATAACAAACTGATCAACATACAACATGAGGTGGTAAACCTAAGGAACTAGGCCTACCATACTGATATCTGCATGTGATGTGTGTCTGGTCTATGAAAATTAGGTCAACTTAAGGAGGTGGTTGAGGTAGGGACATAATAAATGTAAGGATATAGCCAACTATGAAGGTTCTACTGTATAATTGTGTGTGTGTGTGACATAGTCCCTGAGAGATTCTGATTTTACTATTTTAAGGTGACCCCCAGCCACTGGAATTTCTAAGTTCTTTATAGGTAAAATTGGCTTAGACCTATCTGACAGTGAGAAGCATTTGTTTCCAGGGATTCTAAACCTATGTGTCATGCCCTTAACCATCAGCCCTGTACGTGCAGCTGCAGAGGAATTTGCTTTCATGCCTCTCAGAATTCTAATATGACTCGCTCATTTACCAACACAATATTCTAACACACTGTCTTTTCAGTGTTCCAGAGGAGAAATGTTACAGCTGTCAGCAGCTTGACAGACTGTTGAAAACATAAAATCAGCTATGTAAATTAGGAATTATGAAATGCTATGGGGACTTTTCCTGTGATGGTGTAGAAATTACAAACTTTTTATCAGAGTTGAAAATTCAAAGAAATACTCTACATATGAAATAAATGATGCAGAAGATATATAATATCTCATTCAAAAAAATCTGTTTCCCTCCACAGCAATTCAGTCACACTCTGCTCATACACTCTCACACATAAATCCCACCAGCCCCACCCTCACTGCATATACAAAAAGCCTAATAAATATAAGATGGGAGAGTTAGCTCTACTCTTTAAAGGAAAAGCCATAGCTTTGGAAGCTGTTTGGTCATTTTTTACTTTCCCATTTCTTCTCTATCTTTTCTTTTTGGATCCCTTTGATTTATCCTGGCAAATATTGCCAATTACTGTTAACCTTCTCTGGGGCACTTTTTTGACAAGTGTGATGATGGATAATGGCTTTGAATAAAGCATGTATTCCATGTCTGATATTGTCTTAAGATGATTGGTCTAGGGTTTTTGAGCCCACTGTTTCTCACACATTTATACTAGGGAAACTAGTATGATTGTATATAAAGAATGTAGGTAAGCCACTTTTAATTTATGCAAAGATTCATAAAAGATATTACTCCATATAAAAATTAATGACAATCATTTTATTATTTAGAAGCCTTTTTGAGATTTTAGTATAAAAAGTACTAATTAGTTACTTTGAAATTATTTAAGAGGCTTTTGTTAAAAGGGGATCATAAAACCATATCAACTAAAAAAAAATATTTTCCAGAAGTGATTTAAGGAGATGTGTCTGATAGTTTCTAATATTATAGATATCAGCATAATAATAATAAAGATGCACCAATAAATAAGTACAATGACCTTAAGACACCCCCTTATAACTAATTTATAATCATTGGCATACTAATAACATGAAATCACATGTTAGCATAGAATTCTAGATATATCATCAATATATTTTATCAAACTTATTGGTTTATTGATTTCTTCATAACATATGCCATTTTTATAATAATGATTAATATTTTCAAGTAACCTTTGTGAATATTTTCATAATTTACTGACTGACAAACTTTTTTTTCTCCTTTCACCAGAACTCCAGTCTTAGGAATATGCAAGGGTATTAAAATAACTTAATAAGCAGAGAAGTTCTAAATTCTAGTATCTGAAACAGTGTCATCTATTTTGTATTGTGCAACAGATAATGAACGATGCTACTTTCACTTTTTTTTCTCAAAACTTGGTACTTAGCCAAATAGGGCTTAATCATCACAAGTAATAAAGAGGATAGGTTTTGAAGTCTAAAAGACAGATTTAAAATTAGGCCTTATTACTTACTGATTTTTTATATACCTTAAGGTATATTATTTAACTTACTTCTCTGTAAAATATAGTGAATTCACAAGTTGGGGAGTTCTAGGGATTTATGCGAAAGCAGATAAGTTTCCAGTTTGTTGTGTTGGGTACAGACTAGATCACCAAAAACCTGGTAGTTAATATTATTCTCCTCATTTACACATAGTACACATCTGGGTTTGTTAATGGTAATGAGGTTTCTTTTCATCTATTCTTCACATTGTTCACCACTGAAGGCAAAAGGCCAATATGTCCACAGTATGAATTTCTATACCTCTCTCTCAAAAAAGAAAAATATACAAGAGATAGTATCAAGATGATGAGCTAGATACAAGTGGTATGTGCCTCCTCCAAGAAGAGGAACTAGACTAGTAAGTAGACACATTTTGAACAGATCATCTAGGAGAGAATGGTAAGATTCAGCAGACATATCATGGGAAGACCCTAAAGAAAGTAAGGAGAGGGTTTTAGGCGGTTTGTCTGGAAAAGCTCCTTGGTGGGTGGAAATAGTACCAGAAATCTTGAAGGCTTCACACTCTGAAGTAAGGTTTTATAATCTTGGCTACAGGAGAAGCCTTAAACTCACCTTGGGTTTAAAAGGGAGCTGCCTAGAGATATACATTTCCCATTGTGTTACTAAAAGTTCTGGCTCTTGTCCCTGAGGCTACATTCAGAAAAATAAAGACAAGTGGTTAAGTAAAAGGAAAGAAGAATTTATTAATTTGTCAGAAAATGAGAAGGATGGAGACTCCTATCTAAAATGCCATTGTTTTAATCACAAGCAGAAATATAGAACTTTTAAAGGTAGGGTTTTCAACTTCAGTCAACTGCTGTTCATTTGCAGCTAGTGATTCTGATTAATACCATTTCTGAGGAAGTCGATCTTGTGGTCTCTTTCCATTAAAACCCCCTGGATCTCCCAGACAATTCCATTGAATCACTTCCTTTAATAGAAAGAACAAAGAACATTACCCTGCCCCTTGGAAAACTGGACTAAGATAAGAATGCAAGTTTCCGCTCGGTGCCTGTGACTTAAGTGGCTAAGGTGCCAGCCACATACACCTAAGGTGGCAGGTTTGAATCCAGCCCGGGCCCACCAAACAACAATGATGGCTGCAACCAAAAATAAATAAATAAATAAATAAATAGCCAGGCGTTGTGGCCAGCGCCTGTGGTCCCAGCAACTTGGGAGGTGGAAACAGGAGATTTGCTTGAGCCCAGGAGTTGGAGGTTATGGTGAGCTATGCTACGGGCACTCTACCCAGGGGGACAGCTTGAGGCTCTTTATTAAAAAAAAAAAAAAAGAAAGAAAAAGAATGCAAGTTTCAATTGCCAAAAAGAGTGGGGAAATTATAGAGACAGAAAACATTTTTACATGTTTCTTCAGGCCATCTGTTACAATTCCTCCAGAAAGGGAACCCACATTCTCCTGGGCATTCAGGCCTGGAGAATATCCAGCTGGGTGCCATTCTGAGAGCCTAGACATGGGGAACTACAGACAGAGTGGCTGCCACTGTACTGCTCTGAGAACAAAGAAGGGAGACCATGGGTTTCCACACAACTCTTGGAGGTCCCCACAACCCCACTATAAGCTAGTATTGAGGTTGAGATGATTGTGGATGGCACTCACCACTGCTTCTTATGCATTCTGCTTGCCTGAAAGGGCCTCACTCTCTTTGGTTGCAGGAACAGGGCATAATTTTGTTAGTTTAAAACTAGGCAGTACCTTGCTCTTGCACCAAGTTTGGGCCAAAAAAGCTATGGCTGCTACCTGGCTCAAGAGAGAAAGGGAAGCTAGGCTCTTCTAGCTAGCATGAGGAAGAAAGGTATGCCTAGGACAATATCTCATCTGGACTGGACTATAGCTCATCCCTGGGCTATGTTTAGGTGAGGTTGCAGCTGCCATCCAGTTAAAGAGAGACAGAAAAAAAACTCTATTATGCATAACTAGGACAATACTCATCATCCTGGAATGGGTTGTGATGAAGCTAAGACACAAAGGGGTTGTACTCCCCACAGCTTCTTGTCCACATTGCATGTCTGGCTATCCCCCCACCCACTCTGGCTGTAGGCTCCAACAGACTAACATGCACTTCTTATCAGAAAGTTTACAAGTCAGAAGAGAATGAGATGGTATTTTCAAGGTGCTCAAAAAAAAAAAAAAAAGTCAGCCAAGAATTTTGTATCCTACCAGAATAAGTTTCATAAATGAAGGAGAAATAAAGTATTTTGCAGACAGGCACATGCTGAGGAAATTGTTTACCACTACAGCAGCCCCATAGTAAAAGTTTAGAATGCTTAAACATGGAAATGAAAAGTCAAAATTCACCATCATGAAAACACTTGAGAATATTAATCTCATAGATGTTATAAAACAATGACACAAATTAGAATGAGAAAAGAATCAAATGGCAGCATGGCAAAATTTCATCAAACCAGAAGGACAAAAGAGAAAAAGGAAGAAACAAAAAAGTTATAAAACAAGTAGAGAACAGGTAACAATGTGATAGGAATCAATCCTTATTTATTAATATTAACTTTTACAGTAAATGAGTTAGATGCTCCACTTAAAAGATACAGAATGACAGAATGGATTTTAAAAACGTGATCCAACTATATGCTGAGTACAAGAAACTTACATCCAAAGAAACATATAGACTAATGGTAAAAGTGTGAAAAAGACATTCCACACAAGCAGAAACCAAAAGTGAGCATTAACAGCTTTACATATACCAGACAAAACAGACTTTTAATCAAAACACTAAAAAAAAAAAAGAAAAATAAGGTCATTATGTAATGATAGATAAATTCATACAAAATATATAATAATCTTAAATATGTAGGTCACAATGAAAGTTTTGAGACAGACTGTGTTATGGTCTATTATTTTGCTTCCAAGAAACACAATTGACAGCATCATTTTCTGATTCATCTGTGCAAGTTTCAATTTGCTCAGCCTATTGGTGTTGCTGGGAAGGCTTCATTTTTCCATCTCCACAGATTTTATGTTTCTTGGGGGGTTTGTATCACAAAACTTTCATAATGGCACACATACATTTCCATGCAACATTGGAGCACCTAGATTCTAGTAACAAATACTACTGGACCTAAAGAAAGAGATAGACAGCACTATAATAATAGTGGGATCTTTAAAACCCCACTCTAGCACTAGACAGATCATTAACACATAAAATCAATAAAGGAACACTAGATGTCAATTAGACATTATACCCAATTGACTTAGCCATCTACAGGACATTCTACCCAACAACTATAGTATATACTTTCTTTTCATCAGTTACATGGAACATTTTCCAAGATAGATCACATGCTAGTGATACTGGATTTTTGATACTGAATTTCCAGGATCTTGGTCTCAGCAGTTCAAAGAATGAAGCAACGGACCACAGGATAGGTTTTATTCAACAGGTATAAGAGTTACGCTCTCACAACAAGCTAAACCTCCTTGCAGAGCAGGACCAGTAGTAAGATAGGTTTATATACAAGTATTACAGTTGTTATAAAGGGGCAAACCTCCTTGCAAGTGTTTACAGCTCTTATAAAGGGGCAAATCTCTTAGAGCAGGATACAAGTGTTACAGAGCCAAACCTCTTTGCTCTTCTGCTCTTTCTCCTGAGATCTGCTGAGGTCTGTGCTCAGGCTCTCTGGCTTACATAGGGACAGTTGTCCAATGAGCTTTTGGGTCTTGAAAATAGACTAATCAGGAGCAGGTTTTGAAAACAGACCAATCAGAGATGCACTGGAGGAATTGCCAGAAGTCCACATGAGAAGAAAGCACGGGACCAGTATCACCCCCCCACCCCCCCGGCTCATGTTCAGTTCTTTTGGCGACTAGAGCCTCTGTTGAGGGAGGGAAGCTCCCCTTGCTTGCCTATGCTCTAGCTTGCTGGTTCCTGCACCAGCTGCCGCCAACAGCACCTCCAATACAGAGGCGGAAGGTCCTCCAGCCCTGCTCGGCTGAGCTGGCTAGGGTTTACTTGTCCAGTATCATTCCTCCCTCTCTGAGTAGAAACTCTAACTGCTATTAGGGAAAAAAGGCAAAGACTCGATCTAACTGCTTCCTGCTGATTCAGGAGATGATAGAAGGGGTAGTTAGGGTTTCTCCAGAGGGAAGAGTGATATAGGGATCAGTGATAGAAAGTAAAAGCAGTATTAAAAGGGGAACGTATATATACATATATATGTATAATTAAATTCTTACATGATGAAAATAGAAAAATTACAAGAGTGATATAGTGATAGAGGAACCATTTTTATTGAAGGTGGCATGGCTTGATGAGATTTCTGGAATATACATATTTGATTAGTATAATTAGTAAAAGGCCAAGGTATGACCGTGTTAGGTTGGAGGCATTTAGTGATGCTATTGTTTTTTAAATAATAACTTCAAACCCTCCTTAGGCTCACAAGAGTAGGTGGACTGTGCTGGGCTTTCTTCAGAGTCTTCTGTAGAAGGTGGAGAGTTCCAGGCTTTTATTCGTGAATGATGTATCCAAGAATCCATACCTATAATTTTAACAGCCATAGAAAATAAAATAACAGAAAAGGGATCTTCCCAAGTTGGGGTTAGGGAAGGAAGAGTTTTGATCATGACTAGATTTCTAGGAGAGAAAAACTCTTTTAATGTTGAATGTGAAAATGTATTTGGGGAATCAATGGATATAAATGGCTATTCCTGTTTTATTTAGTATGTTTCTCTTTTAAAAAGGGGAGCAGGACTTTTAGGCATGATTAGGAAAGCATGAGAGAACAGTCAGTCATCCCAATTGCAGCTCAAAGGCTGAGAAAATTTGGTAACTGGCTTTCTAGACACCCCCTGTATAATTACAGATTTGGGGGATAAGAGACCAGGGTTAAAGAGAAGTATGGAAAAGGTTGCTTCAGTGTCCAGGAGAAATTCTATCTCCTGGCCCTCCACTATAGGGTGAACCCGGGGCTCACCGAGTGGTGATGACACAAGCCAGAGCCATAAGAGTCTGCCTTGGGCACCCTCAGTCCAGTTTGGGTGCAAATGAGACCACTGTCCCGGGAGGCCTTTGCCTCTGGGGCCAGGTCACTCTCCAGTGGTCACCCTTTCTGTCTGGACAGGGGCCTGGTTGCTTGCCCCATCCGTCAGTGCTGCTGGGGGCAGTCTCTCTTGAAATGGCCAGTCTGATCACATTGGAAGCACTTGTTCTTTGCCTCTTCAGCTTCCCTCTGCCCCTGAAAGGTGCCCATCTGTCAGAGGGCCATTACTAGAGCTGCCATTCTCTTTCAATCCCTTCTTTCTTTTTCCTCCTCTTTCTCCTGATCTTGGTTTAAAAAGACCATAGTGGCCATTTTAAGAAGATTCTCCAGATTATGATCTAAGCCTAGAGCCAATTTATGGAGTTTTCTTTGAATGTCTGGAGTCACTTGAGTGATAAATTTGTCTTTTTAAAATAATTTGGCCCTCTATGGAATCGGGTGTCAATTGGGTGTGTTTTCTCATTTCCTCCCAAAGCCACTCAAGAAAGGTGGTGGGACTTTCATTTTGCTCCTGGCAAATAACAGGTAACTTGGCATAATTCACAGGCTTTTTCTTGGACCAGTGCAAACCTTCTGGAATACATGTTAGGAAGTGTTTACATGACCAGTCACCTTTTCCTTTAGGGTCCCATTCAGGATCCTGAAAGGGAACTGCCTGTCTTCCAGTGGGGTATCTGTCCTTTTCTTCAGAATACATACCACCATCAGTATTAGACATAAACCATAAATCACCCCACTTTCTTGCTTCATCTAGGACTTCATTCTTTTCATTAAGCATTAGTGTTTGATCTAGTAATAACATTATGTCCCTACAGGGGAGGTCAAAGCTCTGTATTAAGCCTTAGACCTCAGGGTGTGAATTTGGCTAAAATTTTCTTGACATAGACAGGCCTGTGTATGAGTTTTAGACATTCTCTGAGTTATAATATAAATTAAAAAAATCAAAATTATATAAAGTATCTTGTTAGATCACAGTGAAATAAAGCCAGACATCAATATAAAGAGGAACTTCAGAATTATTCAAATATATATATGTTCAACACGTGTTCCTGACAAATCACTGGGTCAATGAAGAAATTAAAATGGAAATTAAGAAAGGTTTTGAAATTAATAAAAATGCAACATATCAGAATATGTGGAATAAAGTAAAAGCAGTATTAAAAGGGGAATATATATATACATATATATAATTAAATTCTTACATGATGAAAATAGAAAAATTACAAATTAACTGCCAAAATTTCACCTCAAGAACTGGAAAATAAGGACAAACCAAATCTAAAGTTAACACAAGAAAACAAATAACAAAGATCAATAAAATTGAGATTAAAAATATAAAGGATCAGTGGGGAAAAAAAAGTTAGTTCTTCAATAAGATAAAGGAAATTGATAAACCACTAGCTTTTCCTTAAGAAAGGAGGAAGAAGAGATCCAAACAAGCACATTAGAAATGAAAAATGAGATATTACAGCTGCCACCACAGATATATAAAACACTGTCAGAGATTATTATGAAATGTACTCATTAACCAGAAAACCCAGAAGAAATAAATTACTTGAAATAGATAACTTCCAGAAAATTAACCAGGAAGAAGTAGAACTATGGTGCAGACTAATATGAGTGCTAAGATTGAATTCAGTAACAAAGAAATCCCCTAGGAATAAAAGCCTAAGACCAGATGAATTCACAGCTAAATTCTATCAAACATACAAAGAACTCTTGAAATTATTCCAAAAAATCAAGGAGAAGAAAATTCTCCCTAACTCATTTCATGAGGTCAGCATCATGCTGATACCCAAACCAGTCAAGGAACAAAAACTATAGATCAATATCCCTGATAAAAATGGAAGCAAAAATTCTCAACAAAATGCTAGCAAATTGAATCCAACAGCACGTCAGGTAGTATACCATGATCTAGTGAATTTTATACCAGCAATGCAAGGATGGTTTAACATACACAAATCAATAAATTTAATAGAACACACAAACTGAATTAAGAACAAATACCATTCTGTGTCTCAGTAGACACAGGAAGATACCACAAATGCACATATATATACATACAAATATCTGTATGTGACAAATCCAGAGCTAACAACATACTGAATGGGAAAAACTGAAAGCATACTCTTATAAGAACTAGAACAAGGCAAGGATGCTCACTTTTACCACTCTTATTCAGCATAGTAATAGAAGTACTCCCTAGAGAAAGAAGGCAAGAGAAAAAAATATAAGACATTCAATTGGGAAAGAAGACACATCATTCCTATTTAACTGATCATGTGTTCTTATATCTAGAAAACCCTAAAAACGCTACCAAAAAAACAAAAAAAAAGAAAAGAAAAGAAACTTCTCAGAATTGGCAAATTAATTCAGTAAAATTTCAAGATATAAAATTAATATACATTTTCATAAATCAATAATGACCTTGCTGAGAACTAAATTAAGAAGGAAATTTCATTTGTATTAGCTACTAAAATACACCTAGGGATATACATGTATTTAATCAAGGAAGTAAAAGATCTCTATAAGGAAAACTATAAAATACTGATGAAAGAAATTGGAGAAGGTGCAAAAAAGGGAAAACTAATCTCATGTTCATTGATCAGAAGAATTAATATCGTTAAAATTACTATGCTGCCTAAAGCAATTTTCAGGTTCAATGCAATCCTTATCAACACAAAACCAAAAAAAGCCCACATAGCAAAAGTAATCTTGAACAAAAAGAACAAAGCTGGTGATACCACATTGCCTGACTTTGAACAATACTACAAGGCTATAGCAACAAAAACAACATGGTAGAGGTATAAAAATAGACACATAGACCATAAATTAATGGAATGTTGTAGAGAACCCAGAAATAAAACCACACACTTACAGCCCACTGACTTTAACTTGATAAGAACATAAACAAGGAAAGGTTACTCTTCAATAAATGGTGGTGGGAAAATTAGATTTCCATACGCATAAGAATAAAACTGAATTCCTACTTTTCACCATACACAACTCAACATGGATGTAAGACTTGAATGTCAGTTCTGAACCTACAAAATACTAGGAGAAAACCTAGAGAAAATTCTTTTGAGAATTAATCTAGGCAAAGAATTCATTTTTAAGACCTTAGAAGCACAGGTTACAAAACAAAAGAATTGACAAATGGAATGCAATTAAACTAAAAATCATCTGCATATTAAGAGAAATAATAACGTGTACAGAAACCCTACAAAATCAGAGAAAATATTTGCAAACTATGCAACCGACAAAAGGTTAAAACACAGAATTTACAAGAAAGTCATAAAGCTCAAAAACAATAGCAAACCCACTTCAAATAGCCCCATTAAAACTGGGCTAAGGATATGAATAGACATTTTTTAAAAGAAGACAAACCAATGGCCAACAGACACGTGAAAAAATATTTAACATCACCTATTATCAGAGAAATGCACATTAAATAACAATGAGTTACACTATTTGTAATTATTATTATGAAAAAGACAAAAAATAACAGATATTGGAGAGAATGTAGAGAAAAAGCAACTCTTATGCTCTGTTGGTGGTGATGTAAACTGGTGCAACCTCTATGGAAAATAGTGTGGTGATGTCTGAAAGAACTAAGCACGGACCTACCATATTATCCAGCAATCCTGCTACTGGATAACTACTCAAAGGAACAGATGTCCTGATATACAAAAAGATATCTGTACTATATGTTTATTATAGCACTATTCACAACAGAAAAGATATAGAGTCAACCTAAGTAAAATCATAAAGTATTAGGTAAAGGAACTGTGGTAAATACACAATAGAATATCATTCAGCCATAATAATGAAATTATGTTTTTTGAACCAATATAACCAGTACTGTAGGCCACTGTCTTAAGTAAAACAACTTAGACACAGACAAACAAATACCACAAATTCTCATTTATATGTTGATGTTAAATAATGTGCCTACTGGAAGTAGAGCACGGACTAGCTGATGCTGGAGACTCAGAGGTTTGGGTGTGGATGATGGGAAGTTGCGTACTGGGTAAAATATGTATCATTTTAATACTGAATGCCCTGACTTTACGATTGTGTAAAATACCGAGGTAGCAAAATTGCACTTTTGTCCCATGAACAGATGCCAATAAAAAATAAATGGGAAAATTAAAAGGAACTAATACCAATCTTTTTCAAAGTATTACAAAAAAGATTAAAAAGCAAAAAATTCTTCCAAACTCATTCCATGAGGCCAGCACTAAAACAAGATGAAGCAAAAAAGGAAAACTACAGCCATTCTCCCCATAAACCTAGATGAAAAATATTCAACAAAATGTGAACAAGCCAAATTTAACAGCACATTAAAAATATCATTCATCTCAGAAATTTAAGAATGTTTCAATGTATGCTAATCCACAAACATGATACCTCACAATGACAGAATTAAAGACAAAAAAAAAAAAACAGATGAAGAAAAAGCATTTGATAAAATTTAGCATCCTTAATGATGAAAAATTCTCAATGAACTAAGTTTACATGAAATGTATCTCAATACAATAAAGACCAAATATGAGAAACCCACAGCTAACATTGTAATGAATGGTAAAAAGTTGAAAACTTTTTCTTTAAGATGCAGAGCAAAATGAGAATGCCCACTATCACCACTTTTACTCAATGTATTACTGGAAGTTCCAGCCAGAGCAATTAGGTAAGATAAAGAAATAAAAGACATTTAAACTGGAAAGGAGAAAGTCTAATTGTTCTTGTTTGTGGGCAATATGATCCTATAAATAGAAAGCCATAAGAACTCCACCAAAAAATTCTTAGAACTAATAAGTGGATTCAGTAAAGTTACAGGATTTAAAAGCAACATACAAAACACAGTCTAACATGTACATAGCAACAGTAAGTTATAATAGCTATAGAAATGATAAATTTAATCAATGAAGCAAAGATCACCATAACAAAAACTACAAAATATTTATGGAAAAATTAAAGAGTACAACAAAGTGATGTCCCATATTAATGGATTAGAAGAATTATCATTGCTAAAATGTTCCTGATACCCAAAGTGGTCTGTGGATTTAATGCAATCTCTATCAAAATACCAATGACATTCCTTACAGACATAGAAAACTTAATCTTAAAATTCATATAAAACTACAAAAGGCCTTGAAAAGTCAAGGATGGTGGCATCCCACTATCTGACTTCAAAATATACTACAAAACTATAGTAACCAAAGCATCATGGTATATCATAAAAGTAAACATTTAGACCAATTAGACAGAATAGAGAACCCACATTCTTATAGCCAAATGGCTTTTGATAAAAGCACTACAAACACACATTGCGAAAAGGATAATCTTTTCAATAATACTGGGAAAACTGGATATCTATAGGAAGAAGAATGAAACTTGATCCCTTATCTTTACCATATTAAAAAAATCAACTCAAAATGGATTAAAGACTTAAATATAAGCCCTGAAATGGTAACACTCCTAGAAGAAAACATGAAATCTCTCGGAGGAAGGACTTTTTGAATAAGACTTCCAAAGAATAACAATAAAAGCAAAAATAGATCAAGGGAATTATACGTATAAAATTTAAAAGCTTCTACACAACAAAGGAAACAATTAACAAAGTGGAAGGACCAAGCGGTTATTATCTAGAATTATATGGAACTCAACTCATTAGCAAAAAAGTTAAATAAAATTCCAATAAAAATGGGTGAAACATCTGTCTATGTTTTACTTCTCAATAGACAAATGGCTAGGGAGTATAGGAAAAACTGCTCATCATTACCAATCATTAGAGAAGTGTAAATCTAAATCTCAATGAGCTATCACTTCACCCTGATTAGTGTGGATAGTACAAAAAAATGTAACAAATACTAGGATGGATGTACAGAAAGGAGAACACTTATAGACTGTTGATGGAAGTGTAACTTGGTATAGCCATTATGGAAAATAGTATGGTGATTTCTCAAAAAATTAATAATAGAACCATCATGTTATCCAGGAATCTCACTACTGGATATATATCCAAGGGAAATAAAATCAGTAAGTCAAAGAGATATCTGTACTCTAATATTTATTACAGCATTATTCCCAATAGGTTGGTTATGGAATCAACATAAGTTTCCATAAATGGATGAATGAACAAAAATATGTGGTATATTTAGTATATGCAAAATGGAATACTATTCAGCTGCAATGAAGAATGAAATCACATCTTTTGCAGCAACATGGATGGAACTGGAAGCTCTTATCTTAAGTGTACCAACTAAGACATGGAAAGACCAATATCACATGCTCTCACTTGTAAGGGGGAAACTAAATAATGTGTATATCATTCCATACTTTGTTGTGTGAAATGATGGACAACAGAGACTCAGAGGGGTGGGAGAATGAGAGGAGTCTGGATGATGGGAGGTGGCTTGATGGTTACAATATGTGTTGCTTCATGACCTACGTCCTGAGGCCCTGACTTTATTACAGTGCAACATATCAATTAAAAGTTTCATTTATACTCCATGAATCGATACAAATAAAAAATAAATGAGAAAAAGTAAAATGTATGTGTGTATATATATTTTAAAATGTAATACATACTGATAATGTTCATTATCTTTTTTTTATAATTGCAGTAGTCAAATATAAATTGAATATTATAAGTTTAATACAATTTTTTTTGTTTCTTAAAAATGTATGTAAATTTTTTGGCAGCCTCTGATTAAAAAAAATACAAAAGAAAAAATGAGAATGGATTTCACCAAGGGGGGATTAATATAAGGTACAATTACTAATCTGAGGAATGAAAGAAGAACTATTGCTACTTATCTCATAGATATCATAAGGAAAATAACATGAAAAGTCTATGCTTTCAAATTTGACAATTTAGGTGAAAAGGACAAATTTCATTAAAACCATAATCTACCAAAACTTTCACAATGAGACAGAGATACTCTAAATGGGATCATATCTATTAGGGAATTTGAATCAATAATAATAATCTTTCGAAATATAAAACACCAGGCTTAGATTGGTTTACTGTGAATACTATAAACATTTAACAAAGACTTTGGCTAACTCTCTAGAATGTTTCAGAAAACACAAACAGAAGTTATTCCATGCTCACAGAAAGATTGTGTATTGTCAAGACATCAGTTCTTCGGAACAATTTATCCATCCAACTCAATGGTCTAAGTTATTGTATAGATATTGACAAACTGATGTTTAAATTCATGCAAAAAATGCAAAAGACTTAGAAAAGCCAGCATTATATTGAAGAAGAACAAAGTCAACATCCTGATGCTGGCTCGGTGCCTATGGCTCAAGTGGCTAAGGCGCCAGCCACATACACCTAAGGTGGTGGGTTCGAATCCAGCCTGGACCCACCAAACAACAATGACAGCTGCAACCAAAAAAAAAAAAAAATAGCTGGGCATTGTGGTGGGCGCCTGTGGTCTCAGCTACTTGGGATGCTGAGGTAGAAGACTTGCTTGAGCCCAGGAGTTGGAGGTTGCTGTGAGCTGTGAAGCCATGGCACTCTACCCAGGGGGATAGCTTGAGGCTCTGTCTCAAAAAAAAAAAAAAATCCTGATGCTATTGGACTTCAAGATTTATTCTCGGTATGATAATTAAGATAGTTTGGTATAGGCAAAAGAAAAGACAAATGGATTAATGGAACTGAATAGGGAACCCCAAAATAAAACCATACAAATTCAATCAGCTGATCTTTGCCAAAGAAGTAAAGGCAATTCAATGGAGAAAAAAAAAAATCATTTTAACAAATAGTGTTGAAACACTCGGAGATTTACATGCAAAAATAAATCTAGTGACAGACCTTATGTTCTTAAAAAAACTTATCTCATAATAGATCATAAACCTAAATGTAAAACAAAACTATATGAAGATTTTAGAAATAGCATAGGAGAAAATAGAGGTAACTTTGGGCTTAGCAATAACTTTTTAGATATGGCATCATGAATATGACTTGTGAGAGAAATAATTGATAAAGTGGACTTAAATAAAATTAAAAGTTTCTTTGCAAAAGACTTGGTTCAGACAACGAAAAGGTAAGCCACAAATTGGGGGAAAATATTTGAAAAATATAGATCTGGTGTAAGTCTTATACCCAAATATACAAAGAAATCTTAAAACTGAACAAGAAAACAATTCAATTAAAAAATGAAAAACCTAATAGATGCATCAGCAAAAACTATAAACATATGATTATTATGCATATGAAAATTCCTATATATGTCACTAAGGAATTGCAAATGGTGCTATTGCTACATACCTCGCAGAATAGTCAAAATTCAAAATACTGACAACAAATGCTGGCAAGAACTGTCACTGATTGCTATTGTGAAAAGAAGCTGAAAAAGCTCCTTGGGATGACAGTTTGGCAGTTTCTCATGAAGCTAAATATAGGCTTATCATATAAGCCAGCAGTTAATGCTCCTAGATATCTTGTATCTGTTGAAAACATTTGTCCACCCCAAACCAGCACATGAATGTTTTGCAGCTCTAGTTGTAGTTGCCAAAAACTGGAAAATGTCCTTCAAAAGGTGGGTGAATAAACAAACTGTGGTATATCCATATAATGGAGTATTATTGAATGGTAAAAGGAAATAAGCTATCAAGCCACAAAAAGATGTATAGGAGACTTAAATGCTTATTGCATAGTGAAAGAAGCCAGGAGAATGCTGAAAACTATAGATTTCAACTATATGACTTATTAGGTTAGCGAAACTTTTCTCTACATTGTAAAGGTATATACAAGACATTAGGCATTTATCAAAACCCACAGAACTGAACCCTAATGCCCCTCATACACTTTAGCTGATAATGTATCATTATTTTTTCATCAGCTGTAAGGACTGTGCCATACTACAACAAGGTAGTAACACTAAAAGAAACTTGTGTAATGAGAGAGGGAAAGTGTGTAGGAACTCCATTTTTCTAAAGTAAAACTACTCTTAAAACGTAAAGTCTGACTGGCATTCTTCCTTTCTTTGGGAAGCTCCACCATTCTCTCACTCCTTTTCTCTCCTCCCTCACTATCTTCCCCTCTCTCACTCTGCTCTCTCTCAATTTCTCATCTCTTCCCCCCAGTATTTTCTCTCTCTCTAATATAAAATAAACTTACATTTTTATATTATGAAAAATAAATCAAGTCTATTAACTGATAAATAAACAAACCAAAAAAAGCACGGGACTCCAATAGAGGGCCCAGGTTGTTAGTATAGTATATCCCAGTCTCATTTCTTCTGAAGAATATAACTTCCTCATCATGACATTCAATTGCTATAGTTAATCAATAGTCTGATGCTTCACGTGTACACCTGTCAGAAGAGCATCACTCTGTAGGAGACCAATAATTTGAAGTCAGTAGAGTATGCAAGGGCTCTCACAAAAAAAAAAAAAAAAAAAAAAAAGAAATAAAAAGATTTTCATTTTTGTGGTTTTTCCTCATGAAAGAATTTTTATTTTAAAAAGATTTAAAACCTAATAAGGAAAGAAATAATTTCACCTCTACTGTAGCTTGAAATTAATACAAAATTAGGGGGCAGGATTGGTATAAAAATAAAGTCTTTTTTTTTTCACAGAAAGTGAATCACCACCTTGTGCACAGTGGTGCTGGGAGTTGCAGAGACTCTAGGTGAGAGAGATGCCATGTGCCTTATTAGTTTTCCTATCTTCCTAAAGACATCTCTATCATGTTAATAAAAAATTTAATTAAATGAACAGTATCATCAACTTTTAGCTACATGCACACACACATACACATACACACACACACATGCACACTCATACCTAAAGACATTATTTGCTTTTCTTTTTTCTTTTTTTTTTTTTTGAGACAGAGCCTCAAGCTGTTACCCTGGGTAGAGTGCTGTAGCATCACAGCTCACAGCAACCTCCAGCTCCTGGGCTCAAACGAGTCTCCTGCCTCCACCTCCCAAGTAGCTGGGACCACGTGCGCCCGCCACAATGCCCTGCTATATTTTGGTTGCAGCCACCATTGTTGTTTGACTGGCCGGGCTGGATTCAAACCAGCCAGCTCAGGTGTATGTGGCTGGCGTCTTAGCAGCTTGAGCCACAGGTGCCGAGCCCATTATTTGCTTTTCAATGTAACCCAACTGAGGAATGATCTCTCTGGGAAACAGCAACAATTTGGTACAGGCCTAGGACACTGATTTTTGTTGTTCCCTAAGGCCTAAGAGCAATTGTCCCTTTGAAGATCTTGACACCCTGCCCTGAGTGACCTTAGTGTCTGACTTTCATTCATCAGTGATAGCAAGGAAGGTTTCTTTTCATTTCATTCATAAAGAGATTATATTATTTAGCAGAAAGTTGCATGTCTTGAGAGAGAAGCCTTCTTAGATGCAACTTTAGCATGTGCTATATCAAAAGTCACACAAATATCATTAGTGTTCACACAGTAGGGTCAAGAACTATGAAGCTAATTAATTTTTGATTCCCCTAACTCCTAATTTATAAATTATGATTTGCCTGATGATGTCCTAGTTTTCAGAAAGATATTATCAGTTAAATGCTCCATACAAACTTAGTTTTATAGTAATAGTCTGCAATGGAGTTAACATCTGACCTCTTTAGTCTTTAATCCTTTGGAGTCAGTAAGAGCAATTAAAATTTCCCCAATGGAATATAACACCAATTTTAAGAACAGATACGCAAGAATATGTGGCAGATATCTAGGATTTTTGTGTTATGTTCATTAAAAAGGTAAAATTGCAAAAATAATGTTGTCTTTTTTTAAAAAAGGAAAATTAAGAAAATATACAGCATTTAATATACTTCTACCTGATACGAGGCATCCTCACATAGTTTACCTCATTTAGATCTCCCAGCATTCCAGTGGAAAAATATTATAAATTCATTACCATTTTCTTGAGAAAGCTAAAGCTTAAAGAGGTTAAATAACCTTTAAAAAGTAAAAAAATAAATAAATAAAAATGGGAACCAGATGCCTAGGATGAAGTTCAGGTCTTATGTGTCTTGAATAAATCATTCTACCTGCAATTGCCAATGAGTTCATGGTCTTCTCTCCTTTCTATCTCTAAAGACCTATTCCTTACCCCCTTCAGCCATTTCCTTTGGATTTGTCTTTTTCTTTCCTGTATTGTTATATCTTTTATTCATCAAATAAGAAATTAAACCAAATAGTCTTTGATTCCTTCATTTCTTTTAGGGAAGGTGGCTGGTGATAACATGGTCCTAGGGGCAAAAAGAAGGCAAGTGACCAGTCTAATCACCTTGTAAACTGTATCTTTAAGTAAATTGATTGGTGACATATGCTAGAAAGAAGAGATTTATGCTAGAAATGCCTTTAGAAGGATCTCTGTTTTGACCTTTAGTAAACAGGACATGGAAACTATGAGACTTGGCTCCCCCGAGAACACAGTAGGCCCTGTATGGCTCTCCTTAAAGCTCCTCTCTGTCTGAGGAACTCTGTGACTCTCACTCAGAGACTTCATCTTCCTGGCCCAGAAATGCATCTCTGATAAGGAAGGAAGGACCTGAGGATATCTGAGGATATGCCTTTGAAATTCAGGATTTTTTCCTGCTTTGCATGAGCCTCTTGGTAGCCAATATCCTGTAATATTTTTTAGTGTAACTTAATCCAGATTTCTGATTTGCATCTGATTTGACAGTCTAAACCTGTATCTTAGCTAAATCACTTTTTTTTTTTTAATGTGTATCTATGGCTGAAAAAGTGTGATTGGGAAGAACTAATAATGTTAGGTGCTCTAGAGTAGTTGTACAGAGTCTATAATTATGAATGACTGGTGTGTCTGTGCCCCCTGTTTCTGTTTCTCACCTGAGCCTCATTCTAGGTGTCTAGAAATGTTTTCATGCAATTATGCAAGAAAGCAACCACTGGATTGCATGCCAGTAGCCCAAGAAACTGTTGGTATATTTCTGTCAACAGATGGTGAAAGAAAATGAACATTGTTTAGTTAAGCTCCAAGGGAATTCTAGTCAGGCAGGTCAGAGCTATTCAATTACATGGTAGTAAGAACTGAATTCTGCCAAATATGATGTGAGTAGACTGCTTACCAAATCACTCACCTATAGCAATTCGTTTCTGAAGGACTAAGCCTCACATCTATCGCAGAAAGCTTCCGATTTCTAAGACACAGAGCACAGCAATAGCCTTGGTAATCACAAATAACTAATAAGATAAATAGTAGGACTTAGACCAGCTTGAATGTCTTTTTTTTTAAAAAATAATAGAGATTTGCTCATTATTTGACATTTTCTTAGATAAGCATTAAAATTAGCTTTACATTTTTGGCCCCTTTATGCTGGGATATCAATAAAAATAGCAATAGCTATAAAATTTATTATACTGTTTGTGTCATTTGGAATTCTCTGAGAAACAAACCTTCTAAATTTTTGCTATTGATATATACAAAGGCTATTGATGTGTGTGTCAATTTAATACCTCAGTAATTAGCTTGTTAAAGTTTTAGGATTTTCTCTTGGATGTCACAACTATAAAGTTATGTAATCTATGTAAATAATAAAACATTTAACTCTTCATTCAATGTTTATTTTTGCTCTTTAACATAATTCTTCTGTCCAAATGCATTGTATCATACTTTCAGGAAAAGGTTATTTTTAAAAGATCTTGTTAGGGATTATTTTTCTTATTTTTCACTTAATTAAAAATGCTTTATTGTTTTCTCGTTAATCATGCTGGTGTAATAAGTGACCTATAGTTTTAAAAGAATTTATCCATTCCTATTTCTTGAAATTTTTATTTTTAATTTTTGTTATTAAGTATTATAAATATATAAGAATTAGACACACAAAACATAAATGTACATACTGATAAATAGTCACAAAACAAAAACCCATGCAACTTTCAGCAAAGTCAAAGGAAAAATTGCATGGTTTTTAAAGCCCAGTTCTTATACCCTCTCAATTATTACTCCACTTTTATCCTCAAAGTTAAGCCTAATTTCTAATGCTGTGTGATTTAGTATTGCTTGTAAGTATATATGTCAGGTTTTAGTTTTTTACTCAACATTGAATTCATAGAATTCATCCCTGAGATCAAGTGTTCATTTTTATTGCTATATGATACCCATTGTACACTTTACTATAATTTACATATCTCAATTATTGTTGATAGATGCTTGAGGATATTATACACATTTTTGAGGATATTATAAAACAATGATACATGAATATTCTTGTACACGCTGAATAAACATCTGAAAGTAGGATTGGCAGATCTCCAGAAATGCACATGTTCAATTTTTGTTATTGCATTCAAATATGGTATATAACCTTACAAAGCAGTGGTAACATTTACACTCCCACCATCAATATGCAAGAATCTCAAATGTTTCACATGTGTGGCAAAACTTGGCCTTGTTGAACTGGGTAAAAATTGTAATGTTAAACATTGCAGAAGACATAAAAACAATCACTTGAAAAAGATGGAAAGAACAAATTGTCAAAATGTTCATTATGTAATATTGTAAACTTCAACAATACAACCATAATCATATCAAGTAAAAATGTCTGGATTAATAGAATGAATGAAATAGCTACTTGTTGGTGGTATTTTAACTTACTTCTTATAAATTAATATATCATGGAGCTTCAATATTTCTTAATATAAATATTGAAAATTTGTATAACATGATTATCAGGCTTGAGCCAATGGACACATATAAAATCCTTCCACTGAAATATTAACATATATATTCATCTGAAGCATATCCAGAATGTTGAAAAATGAATTTCACATATCACATACACATAGTCCAAACAATAACTAATAAAAATAATGGAGTAAAACAATTGTTGTATAAACACTTTTGTCAATGATGACTGTATGAAATGAAGTGCAGAAAGTAGAATATAAGCAGTAAATATTTTCCAGTCCCTGAATTCTGATTCTCCATTGCCTCTCTTTGGTATATAAATATAAATAATTTCTAGCATTTTCTTTTAGAAATCTCTGCATAGAAATACATAATTGTGTATGTAGCAAAATACAATCAAATATATTTAAATATTTTTATTGACTTCTTCATGTTTTACACTAATGTTCATAGTTTACAAATGATTCTTCCACTTAGTATTTTCACCTAATATTGAATATATCTTAAATTTAAATATGTATTATAAAATACGTTATTTGTGTATCAATCGTATATGTATATATGTATACACACACATATATATGTAGTAGGTAACTATAAGAGTTTTGAGAAAGAGTCTGTTATTATCCCTTACTTCATTTCCAAGAAACACAGTCAGCAGCATCCTTTCTGATTCACCCATCCAAGTTTCAACTTACTTGGCTTATCAGTGTTGCTGGGAGGACTTCATTTATTTTCCACCTGCATGTGTTTTACGTCTTTTGCTTTTTGTGTATCTCAAGTTTTCATAATGACTCATGCACAGAGGAGGTCCCAAAAGTCACCCATAAAGTTGCCATATATAGGTAAAATGGGAAATTGTAGCTTCAAGTCTTTTTACTTACAAAATATTCATTACAACATTTTACAAAGAAGTGGCTAACACATACAGAATATTTTGTAAAAATTTTTAATGACTATTTTGTAAATAAAGGCACATTTAGCTACAATTTCCCATTTTACCTATGTATGGTGACTCTATAGGCAAGTTTTGGGACATGCTGTTTATCTTAATGTGTCAATATATACTAGATATGAAGTAAAAAAGCAAGTTGTAAAATATATGTTATAAATGTAGATATACGCGTTATACATGTATATATAAATACAAACACACACACACACATATAGATATATACACATTATTCTTTTTATAGCTGTGTAGATTTTTGTTACATAAATGTACCATGACTAATTTACCTAGTCTTGTATTGAACACTATTTTTCTGTTGTTTTTCTGTTATAAGATAGGCACCAATAAACATTCATAAAACCCTCTCTGCATCTTTAAAATGAAATTCTTGGACTTTGTACAGACGCATATGATTCAATCATCTTCTACAAAATAAGGAGTGTGGAGCTTCTAAACTAAGCTATTTAGAGAGTAACCACAGATTGTTACTTAAAGTATCTCTCCCAAAATGCGAGAAATAAATAAATTCAGGCAGAAAATCAAGGAGACTCTCTTTACAAACTAATTCTACAGTAGGAGCTTATATCAGCTGCTTATCTATGAATAAAGTAGGGCTTATGTGACTCATGAGACAGGACAAAACCACAATGGGCCTAATTTTGCTTGACACCCTTCCAATTAATTGTCCTTTTTTTTAAGGAACTAAAAATTAAACCTAAATCAAATTTTGGGTGTTGTATGTTAGAATGGGTGGTGAGGGACACATTCCAAGATCCTTGGATGCCTCAATTGGCAGGTATCCCAAACTCCATTTACATTGTTTTTTGGCCTGATCAACTACACAAGCTACCAAGTAACTGGGCGAATAGTAGGATTGGCAGTGTGGACATGCTGTACAAAGGGATGACTCCGTTCCCTGTTGGGCTGGAGCAGGATGGCATGAGGTTTCATCATGTAGCCCACAATGTTCCACAATTTAAAACTTATGAATTATTTTTTTCTGAAATTTTCTATTTCAGTTTCCATAGTTAATTGCAGATAACCAAAGCCATAGAAAGAAAAACCGCAGTTAAGGGGGAACTACTCTGTTGTAGATGTGATTTGATTACTAGACTTTTGGGTTGCTAGGACACTTGTAATTTAAACAAAGCACAAGTTGGATAACGATAATCATTCTTTTTAAAAAAGTGATGTTGAAGGTATTTTTACTAACAACTTTGACCCTTAAATATTTCTTGTACCCACTACTTAATATCTTCCCTCAAATTTCTCGTTTCAGCTTCTCAATGCTATCTTTCACAACATTGGAATCATATTGCAGTGATGTGCTTCCCCACCTTTATTCATTATCCTCTCCTGAGAGAAAAAACTTAATAGAATTTAATTTAAAATCATCATTATTCAATTAAAATGTTTAATTAAATATATTATTTCTAACAAAATTAAATTTATTTTCTCTAACAAGAGAAATTAAATACCAAATAATAAAATTTTGTTGGGTAGGTCTGCAAACAATTCCGCAAACCATTCAAATATCTGATTCCTATCCCCTAACCAGTTTTCACCACCTGGGGAAATAGTACCCCATAAAAATGCATGCTCTAGTCTTCTGTGGTCTCCCTGTTTCTTATTCTTGCCTCTTCCAACCAATTCCTCATACTATGGCTAGGATTAGCTTTCTAATATGTATATCTGGTGACATTAATTCCCTACTTAAAATTCTCATTGCGTTTTTGACACAACTTTATGAAACACAAACTCCTTATAAGGCTTTTCAAAATTGGCTCGGGAGCATTTCTTTTCTTTTCTTTCTGTCTTTTTTTTTTTTTTTTTTTTTTTCAGTTTTTGGCCGGGGCTGGGTTTGAACCCACCACCTCCAGCATATGGGTCCTGTGCCCTACTCGTTTGAGCCACAGGGACCGCCGGCTCAGGCATTTTTTTCCACCTGAGTTTGCTTCAGTATGAATTAACAGCGTTGCTGAATCAGCAATGCGTCTTCACGCATTTACACGCTTTCCAGAACTCTGCATATGCTTTTTCTCTCTGATTAGAATGCTTGATGAAAGTTTTCCTCTCGACACACTCCCAATATGTCTTTCTAATGACCCCTGTATGCTGTCACCTCTGCATCGAGTCTTATCTGATGCCTCTCCACACACTTGGTCACTTCCTCTGTTTTACTCCAACTGAGACCATTGTTATTATACTGCAAAATTTCTCTATTACAACCTCAGTATTATTCTATAAACTCTATTAATGATTACCTCTCCTTCCCACTATACTCTGAGTTCTCACAACATGGGGATTGCTTCTTATTAGTTTTTGCATCTGGACTGCCTAGCACAAAGCCTGGCTAAAAATTGACAAAACATGTATGAAATTGGAATGAATAGCGCTACATCTTTATAGTTCTGGTGGTAATATTTTATGTTTCCTAATGTTTTATTATTTCCTTAACTAGTTGCTGTAGTAATCTCATTAACTAATTCTAAAAAAAGAATCATATTTCTTAATGTTCCTTACACTTCCTACTTCAGTCTCACTAGAAACCCTAAACATTTCCGCAATGTCCTCTTCCTCAGCTCTTTCCTCCCTTAAAGTGCTCATTGTTCTCCATGTTCTATCAATCATAATTGTTTCCTCATTTTACTAGTTTTCCACTTTGTTCTTATTTACACACTTACTGCTCAACTTATCCCATGCTATGTCTGAAATACCTTCTCATAAACAAATCTTACATTTTTCCTTCAGTGAAAATCTTATTTTTGTCTATTTCTTCATCTAGTGAGTTTCTTTTTTCTCATAAAATCTTCTTTATAAATTAAAGCATATGTTTCTCAATGCCAATAACAGAATACTATGAGCAATGTGCATGTTTCATTAATTCAAAAGAACTAAAACATCATTCTAATTGTTTCATAGAATGATGCTGCCACTTGGCGAAAGTTATCAAAAGCCAGAAATTTTATCTTATGACAAGATTCTAGCTCAAGACAGAAAAATCAAAATGGGAATATGAAGACATATATTTAGATCTTTAGTGCAGTGTTTATTACAATAGTAAAAATTTTAGATACAGCTCAAGCATTCAAAATAGGAACTGTTATATATCAATGCATATATTCATGGTTGCTTGTATATATCATATAGCCACTAAAACTTGTTCTTCAAAGACCATTTACAGATAATCTGTGACTAACAATGGTTCAATTTACATGTTTTCAACTTTAAGAGAGATTTATTGATGTTTTAATTCATTTCAACTTATGATATTTTTGACCAACAATGGGTTTACTGGGATTACTCCCATCCTAAATAAAAGACCATCAATGTTATATCTCAGGCAAATATAGTATGATCCATATTTTAACATAATTGCTATGTTCTTAGGAATAAGATCAGAAATAAGCAACCAAACCACTTGTTCTTTCTTGAAATATTTACTTATAGGTTTTATTTTTTCTGTTTTTTTATTTTCAAAATATTTTGCAATATGCATGCACTACTTTTGTAACAGAAAGAAAATATAGCTGCAATTTATTAATAAATATAACATAAGAAAAATGATGTCATTAGTAAAAATGCACAAACTCCTTGCAATATTTTGGGCCTTCATGGATTCCTCACGTGTGTCTCCTTGTGCTTCATAAAGTATGTTGATATAGACATCATATCAAAAGTGATGTTTTCTAGAATGACAATTGGTTGTAACTATGGTATAAAATGTGATAAACATTTAATAAAAATTTGAAAAGTTTAGTTTCTTGTCTTAATTTCTTATGTCCATGTGTGAACAAAGATTTGCATGAAAGGTTAACATTTCAATGAAGCATCAGCCCATACATGAACACAGACTGTGTTGTGTTTGTTTTCTGGAATTATACAAAAATTATTTCACTTCTCACTTTCATTGTTACCTCTTGGGGTGCATAATAGTAATGATAAAAGCTTTTTAGTGAACCAATTATATATCAAAAATCCAAATTAGTTGACTCTCACCAAAGAGACAAAACATTTTGTTGCTTTTCTTCTTTTTCCTTTTTTCTTCTTACTTTTCAAATACTGTTAGTTATTTTATGTCAGTTTTTATCAAATTGGTTTCATTTTATATTATTTCAACCTTTCAGAGACAGTCAATTTGTAAATTGTCTACATTTTAAGGAAACAAAAAGCAAGGTAGAGCTCAATGTGGTGTCTAACACATTTTTTTTTGCACAAAGTTGAAACCCCAGTTTTTGATTGAAATTCAAAAAAATTCTTCCCTGTGACTTTGAGAATTATTCTACTTTAAAAATGTTAAGTGGCTATACAGATCTTTCAAGCAAACTATATATTCAGTAACTAAAACGTTCATCCCTGGGAATATGTTTATTTGGTTCTAGTTAAGAGTTAATAGAGGTTAATAAATTATTGATAGTTATTACTTACTAAAAGAAAATAAATCTCCTGATTCACAATTATAAAAACTATGCTTTTTCCACACTTAACTATGAAGAGGATAACATATTTCCTGTTGTCAGACGTACAGTCCTTTATATTTGTGTGCTCCTCTTGTTTTATAGGAGGTGAACTCCTGCCAGTGTTATGTATTCCAGCTATGAATTTCATCGTTAGGATTTTACTATTTTCTATAAAATTCCATAAGGTACAGAACTGCTAGGCTGGGATTTCTTCTTCTGGAAGCAGTAGAATTCAAATGGCATAGAGAGGAATTTGATGCTCAACTCTTAAGGAGAAACTCTCTACTCACTGAATTTCCTTACAATTATGTTGGTACCATGTTATTCCTTCTGGCCTGAGTGAGCAGAATTAATGCCATTTCTTGGCAGGTGTACATTTCTCTTTCTTTCCTGTTGCTATGAGCTTGGAGGCTACATGCTTCAGATGTCAAAGTTAAAAGATGGAGAAAGACTGACTCACCTCTATCTGATGCTACTGGTTTATTTGACACCACAGCACACAAAACCTGACCTAATACCCTCATGCTCTACAATTAATCTGACCTCTGCTCTTACTTTAAGTGGTATATGCTAAATTGGTGCCACAGTCATTAACTTTAACCAAGACTCTGCCAAGATAAATTTGAATAGAAAAGACAAACAAAGCACATTTTAAAACAAGATGAAATCATTTAAAAATCTGATGCAGGTACACATAACCCACAAAAATCATTCCTCCATTTTTAATACTCTAAGTTATTATAGTCCTGAATATTGAAAATATGATATAAAAAAGAAATCAAGTAAATGGCTTGGGGTACAATGTAAATACTAGATGAAACTATTAATGTATCACTAGTCTGAAGGGTACCTAAAAGGAAAATAGCAGCAAAGGGCATTGTCACAACACATCCCAGCAAGAAAGAGGTGACTGTTACCTTTTCACAGATGAAGACCTTCAGGATCACAGTTAAGGAACTGGGCAAGGATCACACAATTAAACATACATAGTATATCCTAAATGTTAGATTAATTATAGTCATTGTTGGTAAGAATCCAGTTAAATCAGAGCATACCAAGCTACCCTGAACCACCAAGTAAAACCTCTGGCAAAGTGAAAATATAAAACTCAGAGAGAACAGATGTGTTACAGGAGAACATGCTGTTTTTATAGGCACTAAAGTTTCTCTTAAAATAAATAGTCATTTAAAGTCTTTGAGTCATGGCTGGAGAAGCACCACATGGAAGCGATGGAGCAATTAAGTGTCCTGTGGGAGAAGGGAAACCTGAAAGACATTCTCTATAGACAAATCTTAGATGTACAAAGTAAATAGTCTGTAAATAGCAGATTGAGACCTTTTTGAAATTGGATCCATAATAACATAGGATTCTATAATATGCTAACTCTTGTCTTTGATCAAGCCTGACTAGGGAAAATGAAGAAATGAGAGCCATATTTTAACCCTTGTTCAATCCCATTCCTCTTTCTCAGTTTATTACAAGTGATTAGTTAGTTTCTGACTCTGCATGAATGGTCTCATAACTCCATGGCAACCAAATGGAAAAGTTTTTAGAGTTTTAGTGAAAGAAATTACAATGCCCTTAGATGTGAATCCTATTTCTATTTCTTAGTCGGGCATCTCTGGTTAAGACCCTGGGTTGGTTGAAGGCTGCTTCCTTATTTTTCATACAGCAACAATAATTTCTACTCATAGGGTTCTTGTGAGTATTAAATGGATTTGGGTTTGCAGACCCTCAGCCACACCTTAGGACCTCAATATTATATTTTTTTTGTGTCTTGTGAAAGAAGACCAATCATATACTCAGGAGTGAAGTTCTGAAGTAACTTAGCATTTCTGTTCTAAAACTTCCTATACTATATAATTAATGGATTGCTAGAGTTGCAAGTGAGAGATAGTTGGAAATTACAGTATGTTTAAACTATTTAACATTTTATTGAAAATTTAAAACTATACTTAATATTAACCATATTGTTTTTAAAGATTGTTGCAATATATACTTTTAAATGGATATATGTTTTTTTCAGCATAATTCAATGCACTGTTCTTATCTCTCACATGGATGTTTAACATAAATTTGAAATGTTCAAACCAAACCTATTTCCCTTCTTCCTCCAATAAAAACACTTCTCTCATTTTTGTAAATATCAGTTCTATACTTCTAGTTGCTAAAAGCAATATTACATTTCTTTGTATCTCATGTTCCAAAACCAAACTACCTTTAAAATACCTTATTCTTCCAACTACCTTCAAAATACACCATCTCTTCTGTTTTTATTAAAGTACAAATCATTACTGAATTTCATGTGGATTATTCTAATTAAATCCAGAATTCTCTTCCCCACATTTTCACATTACTCACCCTCTTACTTAGGCCACTCACATATTGTCTTCGCATTGAAACGTTCCTAATCGTATTTCATAAAATACGAACCAAACTACCCATCCCCGGATAGCCCTATCTTTCTGACCCTGATTTCTGTTTCTCCACTGCACTTAGCAGAATGTGCAACACTGAATATTTTCTTGTTTATTTATGAATTATTTGATTCCCTACTTAGATTTTCACTCTCATATTTTTAAAATAAATTACTAAATTTCTCTTAAAATAAAGAATAGTGCTGAGTCCGTATCTTCTCAAAAACTATTGGTTGAAAGCAGGAAGAAAGGGAAGAGAAAAATATTTTATTTCCTTTTTCTTTGTTTTCAGATTTCTAAAAACAAACATGCTTTGGAGATTAGGATCCATTTCTATCATAGTTTCTCCAAGATATCTATCAGTTGTCTTGCAGAGAGAAAGAATAGATGGATTCACTTTTCTAATAAAGCCTCAGACTTTTTCCCCATAACACTGAGAGCAAATTAAACCTTAAAGGTATAATATAGCCTTAGTAGTTTGCCAAGCTATTTTGCTGATTCTGTAAGGCACAACCTCCTACATGAAGGGGACCCTGAAGGTTATGCATCTGGATTACCTCATTGGGCAATAAATTACCTGCCAAGTACATTGTGAATTGTGTGTCCTCAAAATGTGAAAACTAGGAGTTATTTTCTGTCCTGTGGTAATTTTGTCAAACCCTAAGAGACTTATTTATCTTGTCAATAGTAATCAATACTAATGGTAAATTAGTATTGGACACAGATATACATTTAATATGAGAAAAATGATATTGGAAACAAGGAAATATTAGATGGTAAATAGCTTATTTTTATTCCATGTGATAAAAGAACTACTGTTTCTTGATTGCCTACCATATTATAGATAATTTACAAATCTTAACCTACAACATCCCTGTGAATTAACCATTAGTATTCCTGTTTAATAGTTTAAAAAAATCAGACTGGATAAAGTTAAGTGTTTGAATCATGATTGTACATAAAGTTCTTGTTAAAGCTGGGAATCAGTCCAGCATTTATCTGAGCTCACAGCCTGTAAATTCTCTTGAACGTCCCATCTTATTTCAAAGTCTTGCCTGCAACATCCCTTTATCCCAATGAAATAACTGGCTTGCCTCTGCAGACGACATTGAAAGTATGTTAGAAAACATACTGTTCTATTGTTAAAAAGGAAAGATTGCTAACACTAGAATAAAATAAAATAATCCAGAATAGGATATCCCTATGCAGCAAATTAGGTTTAAAGGAGTTTAACGTACTTTCAAAGTGATATCCTAGCCATCCATTTCACCATTTCCAAAATGTAAGATTAGGAAAATAAATTAGGAATTACCTCTCATTGTTTTGTAGAATGAGGTTCTATAGAGTTCATGCCGAATCAGAGAATGAACTCTATGTAACACTCATTAATTTTGAGAGTTATTGCAGTCATTAGTTTTTGTCAATTCACAATTGCTTTAAGTGAGTCTAGGATATTTGAGTTTTTCAGGTTGTGCTACAACTACATTTGTCTTAAAAATGTAATGCTTTGTCATTTCACCTGGCAGTTACTTAGCTTTTCCCATACACAGCATTTGGCACTACTCATAGGAATGGTAAGTCTTTTCTTTCAAAACAGTCAGTTATTTCTTGATCTTTTTAGCATGATTCATTTTTTCCTTATGGGTAGTTAATAAGCCTCTTTGATCAACATGGTTAGTCTGAAATTGGAATTAGTTCTTTATGATATAATCCACTTAAGAATGTATCTTCTGTGCATAGGCTATGTTTTGAATAGTATAGGATATAACTTGGGTAATGAGAACTATGTCATGTATTTTGTGCATACTATGTTTATCCTTACTACATGCTATCTGTCATGTGAGTACGTGTCCCTTCATTGAACTGAGGAAAATGCGCGCAGCCCTAATAGATTGTTCCTGGCTCAAAGAACACTGGATGAGCTGGTATACAAAGCCAGGTCTGAATGCCCTAGAGATTGCATTCATTGTGTCTAATTCAATCTCTCTGTAATTTGAAATTTTTATCCAAAAATAATGGATAAAATATAATGATAAAATGATGCCTATTTAACTTAATACACAAGATCGTAGTGACTGTGAAAGTAAAAGAAAAAAATGACCTTTTTTTGTTTCCCCCAGAAATAAAGGATGCTTTTGGTAATAAGGAAACCACCATAAAATTAAAGTAAAAAGAGTTAAATTTATTAGGTCACGTCTAGACATACATGAGCTGGAGAAAAAACGTCTGCCTCTGTGCAGCAACCTTCATCTCCCTGAAAACTGTGCAGTTACATTGCAGGGGAGTGTTAACCGTGCATTCCAGTAGGAGCTGACATTTGGCAAATGAAACTGCTAGTTAAAAGACTTACTTTGTGAGAACAGATTCTCATTACATAATATCGCCCTGAGAGCAAGTCAGAGAGCAAGCTGCTCTCCAAACTTACTAAATCCTTCCTTTTGTCAAACTGCCATTTTTATGGATTTCACATACATGGCATTAGGCTTCAGGTGATGGAATTCAGTCTGAGCCATGTGGTTCAGAATGGTAATTGCATGTAGGCCATGCATAGCCGTTACCAGCATTGCTGCTACTTGATTTCCCCAGTAAAGTGGGAAAGCTAAACTCAGGCAGTGTCACATATTGGAAGCAATAAAATTACATTTCTTGGACTAGTAGGAGTGTTGAGAAAAAATAACGTGACTAAAGCAAACTCAGGCTTCTAACCTGGGCTAGTATATAATTTGAGACCAAACATGAGAAAGTTCCATGCATAATTGATTGTCTTTCTAGTGCCAAGATTGGATAAAGGCATGGAGGAGAAGCAAGGAGCAGAAGGCTGGACCTGTCTACAAGACAGTACTGAGCAAAAGTAAATTTTAAATCAATGCCTGTGAGGTATGATATATGTCCAACATTCTTCGTTTATTTATTTATTATTTATCTTTTTTTTAGAGACAGAATTTCACTTTATCACCCTCGGTAGAGTGCCATGGCATCACACAGCTCACAGCAACCTCCAACTCCTGGGCTTAGGCGATTCTCTTGCCTCACCCTCCCAAGTAGCTGGGACTACAGGTGCCTGCCACAACACCTGGCTATTTTCTTGTTGCAGTTTGGCTGGGGCTGGGTTCAAACTCACCACCCTCAGTATATGGGGCCAATGCCCTACACACAGAGCCACAGGCGCTGCCCTTCATTCTTCATTCATTTAAAGAACACAATTTGATAAGTTTTGATGGATGTATACTTACAGAACGATCAGGATATGGATTACCCAAAAAGCTTCTTTATACCCTTTGACATCCCATTTCTCCTCTGTTCCCAGACACTGAAAAAACCCAAACCAATCTTTATCACTATAGATTATTTCATAGTTTTTATAATTTTACTTAAGTGAAGTTATACAGTATATACTCTGTTGTGTCTGGTCTCTTTCACTCAGCATATTAAATTTGTAAGTTATTCATATTGTTGTTTGTACCTCAATAATTCATCCCCCTTTTGTTGTTGATTAGAATTCAATCATATAGAATTATGTATGTTACTTTTCCATTCAACTATTAATGGATATTCACTATTTTATGAACTATTTCCAGTTCTCAGTTCTCATGAACAAAACCGCAAGGAACATTCACATACAAGTCTTTGTGTAAATATATGTTTAAATTTATTAGAGGCAACACCTAAATAGGGAATAGATAGAAGAGGTTGAATGCTTAAGATATTGCCAAATCATACTGAAAAGTTTCTGAACAATTCTTTATTCCTGTCAGCATTGAATGAGAATTGTTTGCTTGATTTCTTCATTAGTACTTAATATTGGCAATATTTGTAATTTTAGCCTTCTAATGAGTATGAGGTGATGTCTTCCTTCCTTCCTTTTATCTTTTTACATTATTTTTATTGAGGTATATCACTCATACAGACAATTATACTTTTGGATAAATTTTCATAAAATGAACATATGATGTAACCATTAGCCAGATCATAAAATGAAAGGGAGGGTGATAGGGTATATACAATATAATGTGCTAATAGTGATGAGTGTTTTAAAGATTTTAATTCAGATAGTTTGGCTAAGTTTCTTTGAGAAAAAGGGTGTTGGAACAGAGAACATCTGCATGGCAGAAGGGAGCAAGCCCTTCCTGAATCTGCAGTAGATGGCCCCCAAGCAGAGGGACAGCAAGTACAAAGGCCCAGAGACCAGAGTGTGCTTGTGTGCTCTGAGAGGAGCAAAGATGCTGTTTAAGAAACATTTTTATTTTCATGTTGTATCATTTTTCTTCTTCTACATTAACATTTTTTATTTGGCTTGCTAGTGATGACTTCTTTCAGTTTTCTATGTCTGAAAATTTTTTCTTAAATTCTCTTAAATTTTGAAAGGTATTTTTGCTGAATTTGGACTTAGGTATTGACAGTTTTCTTCTTTTGGTATTTTAAAGATGTAGCTCCATTACTTTCTCATTTGCATTATTCCCACCCCAGTCTGATATGTAATTCATCTTTTGTGCCTAATGTACAATTTTGTCTGGCTGCTTTTATAATTTTCTCTTTATCCATGATTTTGAGCCATTTAATTTTGAGTTATTACACACTGTGGTGTGATTTTCTTGTCCTTTCTTGTTCTTGGGGTTTCTTGAGCTTTTGAGTCTGTGGACTTGTAGTTTTTACCAGACTTATAAAACTATTTCTTAAATATGTTTTATCTTCCTTTATCCTTTGGGAACTTTAATTAACATATATTAGGTCACTTGCATCATCGTTTGCTGATGCTGTTTTTTAATATCTTATTTTGTGCTGTGTTTTATTTTGGAAATTTTTCTATTGTGTTTTCAAGTTTAATAATCTGTTTGTCTTTGATATGAAATTTGTAATTAATCCTATCCAGTGTATTTTTCATTTCCTGCCTTTTAGTTTTTAGTGTTAGAAGTTAGATTTGGATCTTTTTTGTGTTTTCCATGTTATATTTAATTTTTGAGTGTATTAAATCAATTATAATAGCTGTTTATGTTCTTGTTTACTAATTCTGGCATCTACCAGTTATAGGTTTATTTCAATTGTTTGACTTTTCTCCCTGTCAAAAGACTTGTTTTCTGGTCTCTTTCTCTCTGTGTCTCTGGTAACCCTTGGGCTGATGCCTAACATTGTAAACTTTACCTTGACAGGTGCTGGGAATTTGTGTATTTCTACATATTTTTGAGTTGTGTTCTGATAATGCAGTTGACTTACTTGGGAACAATTCAATCCTTTCAGATTCTACTCTTCAGATTTGCTAGGCTGGGAAGAAAAAATGCTCCCTTCAAGACTATTTCTCACTACTGAGATATGTGTTTTTCATGTACTCTATGCGGTGCTTAAAAGTTCTCTTCCCAATCTTGGGAAGTTTCTTTATAAACACGTGCTGATCAGTACTCAGTAGAAAGACACTTGGCAAAGTTCTTGACTAAACTTTCTGTCTCATTCTAGCCTATGTACTACTCAGCCCTGCAAACTCTAGGCATCTTGGTCTCTCTGGACTCTGTCTCTTCAATTCTAGGACTCAACCAGGCTTTGCCTGGTTTCCCCTACCCTGTCACCCTCCCTCCAATGTCATTGTCTGGAAATTCTGTCAGGGCAGTAAGCTAGAACAATCATAGGCATGCTTTGTTTGTTTTCCTTTGGGGGGAGGATCATAATCCTTCATTACTTGGTATCCATTTTTTTTATATAATATTGTTACATATATTTTATTTTTGGGTTTTGGTTGATGTTTCAAGTGGTAAGATAATTTGATACCTGTTAGTCCATCTTGATCAGAAGTGGAAACCATCTCTCACAGAGGTAGTCATTCCAATTCTGTAATAATTAGTGATACTGACCATCTTTCCACATACTTTTTGGCCACTTCAATAATTTTTTTAGCACAATGTCTCTTAAAATATTTTGCCCATTTTTAATGGGATTCCTTCTATTATTGACTTTTGAGAATCCTTAATATATTCTGGATGTAAGTGCTTTGCTAGATCTGTATGTTGCAAAAGCATTATCTTCTGGTTTTTATCTTTTGTTTTCTTAACATCTTTCAAAGAGCAACAGGTTTTAAATTTAAGAAGGCAAATATAACAGCTTTTTAAAATGATGCTCTTTTTTTCTGTATCCTAAAAATTCTTTGTCTACTTTCAAGGTTATAATTTTTTTTTCCTTTATTCTAGCTTTGTTTGTTTCAGTATTTGCTTTTATGTTTATTATATACTTCAATTAATTTTAGTGTGTGTGTGTTTGATGTTAAGTAAAGGTTAATGCTTTCTTTTGTATCAAACATTCCGGCACAATTTGTTGAAAATACATCCCTTTCTCCTTGAATTGCGTGTTTCCCATAAATCAGTTTGCCACAAATATATGGCTTTATTTCTGAACTCTGTTTAATTCTACTTATGTATATGTTTATCCTTTTACATTATCACACTATCTTTATTAATGTAGCTTTAAATTAAGTTCTGGATTCAGATATTAAAATTGATAAATTTAATTGAGCAAGAATTACTTTAGCAGTTGCTGTGTCCCTAACTCAGAGTGAGATATTGTGGTAACTGAGATAATTTGACCCTTTTTTAATACCCTTCTCAACTCACAGCATACAAAACACAAACATTCACATATAAAATAAAAGTTGTGAATAATTACACTAAAATTGTTAATATATTTTAGGATTATTCATGAAGCATTTGTTCATTTTTAATATACAGTTTTCTCTTTTGTCATTTATAGAGTCAAACTATAATTTTTCAAATTCTAAATATTTTTAAGCTCTTGGAAGCATACAGGCTACCTTTATGGTTAATGGATAAAATGGGTTTATTTTGTGATACAGCAATAGTATAAGTCATGATCCCTTTTCTAAGTAGCAAAAGGAGACACCAAAAATATAATGCATAATATAAGATAATCTCTATCCCATATTGTCTCTACCATTCCGATAGAGAATATTACAAGTATTGGATTTTAGAGTGGTAATGTCATTGTTGGCTACAGTGGATAAAAAAAGAGTGAAAGAAATAAGTGAAGTCTTAGCAGAAACATATGATTGCATGGATATTTCCAATGATTTATGGGTCTCTGAAAAAGCTATTTGATTTTCCTATTTAATTTCTACATTATTTATTAAACTTGCTAAAATATATTATTACATTATTGATTGTCATTGGGAACTTGACACAATTTAAAAGATTATAGAGCTCTAAAGCCTTGGATCAACCAAAAGCTAAGGGGATTTTTTTTTTTTTTTTTTTTTTTTTTGCCATACAATTATTCTTCTTGGGAGACATGTGATGATCTGATTCATACCTGACTCAGAGTGAGAGGACAACACACATATTTTTATATAATTTCAACTTGAAATCTTATTGTGTTTCCATTCTACTATAGTAATTAGCATGACCACATAAGTGAGTGTAAAAGATTAGCAGGCGACTTGCTATTATAAACTTAATACTTTTTCTGGGAAGTTCATTCCATAATGTCATGGTCTTTGGCATTCTAGGCCATAAACATTCATGCAATCTTTCTCAATCTACAGCCAGTTAGTTCTAAGAGAAAGCCATTGTTGCAGGTATATCCACTGAGTCACCTTTCTTTAAAAGTCAGTTGTGATGGGTGGATACACATTGCCTGATTGGACAATTCTATTTATAATTGATGTCAGCATTCTTCTTTTCATTCATATTATAGCTGAACATCTCAAAGTCTGAGATTCTGTGCTAGTACAATTGCATCCTTACCACAATATTTATAAGGAAGTTACTGTATGCAAGATTCTGAGCTTATAGAACTCATGTTTGCCTTATGTAGATCATTAAGAGTTATTCTTCAATATTGAGATGGAATCCACTCAAATAATTCCAGATGTGAATTAGTCCTGAGAATTGTCTTCTGAAAATTTAGTCAGCTGTTTGGATCCCTAAAATTTTAGCCATTTTTGACTTAAAATTCCTCAAGAAATCTTTTAACTCAGAAATTTAGAAAAATGACAAAAGAGATTACTTAAGAAGAAAAAAGAATTATAAGAAAAATAAATTTACTTAACGAACATCTTGCTAAATAAAATTATTAATTATGCCATAAATCTCACAAACAGGCTTGATTTGTTTAGTCAACAGCTTTTATTTTCAAAACATTGTTAATTCTGAAGCCATGGGTTCTTAGGGTTAGAGACGTGGTTGACCTAGATCATTGGCAGTTACTTAACTATTACTCACTTTCCTCTTTTGAATCTATTGTTATATTGTTATACTTGGGGATTCTCTCTCTCTACCATTCTGCAGAGCTGGCATTTTAACATTTTTTTTCCTATTTTTCACACTTTTAGTATTCTCTGTGAGATATGTTATCAACTCCCATGCTTAGACTGGGCATGTATTATGTTAAGGAGAGCCGTATATACTACTCACTCTCAAGTTTATATCTCCAGATGACACCTTGGTTTTGGGCTCCAAATCCTTGTGCCTTCTTCATGTCCTCACGTGGTCATCCCATTTACAACAAAACTAAGCACAAAACTATAGTCAGGACCTTTCCACAAACTTCCTCTTTTGTTGTTGTTGTATTTCTATATTTGTGAGTTTCCCAACCCAACTATTACATTTTATTTCCATTCATTTCCTGAGACATAAAAACAGATTTATGTAGGCACTTTTCTTTTTTTTATAATTTTAAATTATGTTTTTGAGATATTTAATGGCATAGGAAAATGCTCAAGTTAATGTAGTAAATACAAAAAACAAGAGATAAAACTGTGCTGTTCCTGATTATGTAAAAATATTCATGATAAAAAGAGAGAATGAGAGCTAAAAAGAAAAAAACTACCTTCTCAGGAGGAACTACTCCTAAAACAGAACTCAAATAGTGTACATCTGTGGAATTTTAATTATATAACGTTTATCCTTCTTTTGAGACCCTTGTATTGTTCTGACTATTGCAATCACCTAATTGATGTTACTCATGATGGCACAAGATACCACACTGCTAACTTGATTTTTCTAACGTATGAGTCGTATTATGCTATTTTCCTACTTTAAATTCTTTAGTATTTTCTCATTTCCTCTGGGATAAATTCCAAATTGATTTCTGACTCATTAATTTAATTTGAGGAAGGTGATAATTTACAATGCTAGGCACTCTTCTAGACTCTGGGGCCGTAGCAGTGAACAAAGCATGAATCAACCTCTATCCATGCTTCTAAACTATATATTCCTGAAGCCCTCTTCTCAGACCATTGCCCTCTCCTCAGACCATCGCCCTCTACACTCCAGATACACTGAAACGTCTGCTATCCCAAGGAAGCAACATGGTCTTCAAACTTCTGCGTTGGCTACTTCTTTCTCCTGTAATATTTTTCTCACTGCCCAGCCTCAGGTACCTGCCCATCCTCTGATTATCTTCTAAAACTCTGATTAACTACATCTTCTCTAGAAAGTCAAGAAAAGCTAATATGTTGAAAAACAAGTGACAGAATAACCACGAGTCTTTCAGGATAGTAGAATAGAGAACTCTGTCTTCTGGGATTCCCAAGTATTTTATACCTTCCTTTGTTTTGTCACCTTGTTGCAGAACAAATCTATATTACAAAAATATTGGCAAAATAAAGTTTATTTGACATGAAATCTTTCAATAATGGTGGGAAAAATCAGAATCACAGTATGTCTTATTTGCCAGAGAGCTAAGACATACAGTAAATCATAGTATGTCTTATTTGCCAGAGAGCTATTTATCTTATTACCAAGAAAAGCTTCCCTAAGTGTGAACAAAGTGAAATATGCAATGTGCACAGAGTACACGGGCAGAACGTTTCTGAGATCCTGCAAGTTTACCCACAACTAAGCATATACACATTGATAAAAATTATGTAATAAAGTCTTATATGAAATATTTAGCACTCAGTATGCACACTTATCATGTTAATACATGACATTATTGTATACCTGCATATATACTATAATGTTATTTTGTGAGTACAGATGACTGATCCCAACTAGGCTTATGCCCTTCTTGTGGATCTTGCACACCTTCTTTGTGCACTTCCACTCCACACACACCTGGAATATTTGATTGACCTTATATGTTCACACATAAATCTATATTCTACTCTTAGATTGCTGGCTCCCTTTAGGCAGGGACAATATCATATTATTCTGTGTAATCATGGTACTTGGCACAGAGTCTTAAAAAATCATGAAATTTGATATGTGTTAAATAAATGAATAAATATTTATTTGTAAATATGTGCATGTAATGAGTCCTTACATATTAGGCTTTATATTACATGCTGGGAATACATCAGTAAACAAAATTAAAGATCCTGCCCTCAAGGATTTTATACTCTGGTGTTTACAGTTTATAAAGATGAGGTTGGAAATTTGCACAACAAAATCTTTGCTTATGGCTGTTACTTCAGTATTTTGTGGACTGCCCTATGGACACCATGAGAAACATTTATGTTTTTATTACTTCAATCTGGGCTTTTTTATTTTGTTTATTCTTTATATTCCACTCCATTTGTGACTTGCCTTTTGGTATTTTCTTAATAAGGAAACCTCTTGGTCCTTCACAAGAAGGATCACTGATTGCCACTGTGTACAGCATGCACTTTCTCACATTCACATAGACTCTGACGTGATTGGCACCCCTAAAGTTATACAAGTCAACATCCCAGCTCACAAAACTGGCTGGCTATCAGAGTCACTGGTGGTACTTAAAAAATACAGATTTTGAGGCTCCATCCCCCAAGAATCTTACTACAAAAATATAGAATAAAATGCAGCATGTACTGTGTATTAAAGCCCACCCTTTCCTCCCTTCAGCCTCTTTTTACTCCGCTCCCTCATCCTCACCTTGTAACTCTGATGATCTGCTCTGTCTGAAGACCACTTCTCTAAGCCACTGATGATTGGCACAATGCAGACTTTTTTGAAAAATCACTGCAACAATTCTGGTTACATTATGTAATGCTCACTTTGATATTTCAAGTCTTAACTGCCCCTAATATAAATTTAAATTAGCTTTACACTCCATACATAAATCCAAAATAAGAATACTCGGAGTCATCTTTTAAATACTTTTGTGTCCCAATCTCCATATTTAGTCACCAAGCAATTGGATTTTGCCACCATCATGAATTTCAAATTTCTCCTTTCATCTCATTTCTCATACCCACTGCCCTAGTTAACTCTGAATCATGTCCCTCCAGAACTCTTCTAATTATCTCTTAACAATACTTTCTGCTCTAGTCCCCTGGACTACTTCTAATCCAGTTCCTATCTTTCCTCATGAGTGATTTATCTAAAAAACAAACCTGACCACTACACCAAACTTAAAAATATTAATTGGCTCCCTATGGTCCATAGCATTAAGTCTAAACTCCTTGATATGAAGTTTAAGGTCATCCTCAATCAGAGTTAAATGTATTTTTCTATTAAGATTCTGGAAATTATATTTACTCTGTCCACTATAAGTTATGCCCTAAACATATTATACATTCTCCTCATTCTTTGTTGATGGTATTTTCTCTGCCTGAATGCCACTTTCTGTTTAACTTGGTCTTCTCATCCATCAAGGGACAATTAACCTATTACTTCCACATCAGTGCTCACATGTGCTTTTTCTCAGTTTTGTTTGTTTATGGGGAGTAGAATTTGATTACATGGGTAAATATATCATCAAGCTGAAAGAATAGGATGCCATCTACTTATATTCCCCCACAACATGGAATATACACACACTAATCCACAGATAAATGTCTCTTTGTGGAAGCCTTTGCACTGAGGTGGGATCTCATAAAACCCCGATGGACCCCAAGACCTAGAAGCATTGTTTTGAGAGTGCAGATCAGCACACAGGTAGCAGACCCACTAATATTTCTCTTGGGTTAAAATGCAGTATTAGTTCTACTCCCCAAATGGTGTGGCTATAATCTCACTTGGCCTTTAGTATATAACCAAAACACCTGCCAAGGAGATTCACCCACACCAGTCCCTTGACAGAAAGCCCCATCAATGTGCAGAACTCAGTTTTAGCACTGAACCTGAAAGGTGCCCTGTAACATGACTCTAGCCCCTATCAGCTATGGTCCCAGCTTAGTGCTCTTTGCACAGTAACCTAGAGGAAGACTTATACCTCTGAGCCACTGGGACAGGTTTGCCAGCCTCTGTACTATAGCCAATTCTAAAAGAGTTCTGTGTTGGTTCTAGCTCTCTGCCATGGCCCAGGAGTTTCTCCAGTCATGTAAAGAATAGCTAGGAGATTTATAAGTCTGAACTATATTAAAGGCAGAGAGATCACTGGGAAACTTACCCATCTGAGCCACTGGGACAGATCAGCCAGCCTTTATCCCACAGAAAGTCCTAGAGGGACCTTGTCTCATTTTCAGGCCCTCTTAGCTACAGTCCAGGAGTAATCCTGCTTATGCAGAGAATGTCTGGAAGAAAAGCCTGTTTGAGCCAAAAGGATAGCCTTTCTAGGCTTCATCTTATAGTAGATTATAAGCACATTCTGACAATAAGCAACCACTAAATTGCCACATCCAGAAGTTTAGTCAGCACTCTGCAAACTCAAAGCCCATTCTTTGATTCCACCCAAGAAGGGAAGCAAATATCAATCATGCATTTCTACTGAGCATGCATGTTAGTCTATCTATCTCAATTCACTAAACTTTGGGGCCATTCTTGTAATCCTTTCTATCTACTGAACTGAATTAGGGGTTCCTTGCTTTCTTGCCAAAGAATACACACTGTGGCTCCACCAGATCAGAAGTGATTGCAGTGCTCTTCCAGAAGTTTAACTTGATGGCAAAATTCAGGCGGTGAGTGGTCTTGCTATCCGAACCTAGCCAGCTGCCCCAGATAAATTCAGAGGAAAGGCAGCAGCCAACACATATAGAGAACCTAAAAACAAGCTCTGCCAGCCCATCCAGGGTCAATACGGATTAGGCCATGCAGAATCATAGGCTAGACAAAGGAATTAAAGTTTATCTTTGCCAAGGAACATCCATAAGAAAACAGACAAAGTTGCTGTCTACATTAAAACACAAAATAACAAAGCAAGGACATAAAGACTGCAGAGACCCAGAAAATAATGATACCTTCAAAGGAAACTAATGTATAGTAATAGGATCTAAGGAAAGAAAAATCTTTAAAATAACAGGAAAACAATTCATAATAATCCTCTTAAAATGTTTTGTGAACTCCAAGGATATGTGAATAAAAATTAAATCTATTCTGAAAAACAAAATGAGAAGTTTGACTTAGACATAGAAACAATTAAAAAAATAGAAATCCTAGATATGAATAATACAATGACTGAACTGAAAAATTCAATTAAAAATCTTCAGCAGACAGTGTGATGAAACTAAAGAAGAACATTAATGCCCTGGGAAAGAAAGAATGAAGAAAGCCTATACGCCTACACTATGGAAATTATACTATCCATAAGAGACTTAACCTACCCATTATAGAAGTTAAGGAAGAATAAGAAGGAGAAAATAAGCCAGAAAGCAAATTTAAAGAAATAACAAATGGAAATTTCTATAACCTGGGGAAAGAAGCCAACATCCAGGTACAGGAAGCACAGAGATCTTCAATTCAACCCAGACAGGTGTTTATCATGACACACAACAATCTAATTATCAAAAATCAAAGACAACGAAAAATTCTAAGAGCAACAAAAGATTTAAAAAACATCCTAATGTAACTATTTGCAGATTTATCAACAGAAACCCTACAATCCGAAAGAGAGCAGTGTATATTCAAAGTGCTAAAGGGAAAAAAGGGCCATCAAGGAAAAACACTTTACTCACAAACTAATCTTTTAGCATTGAGAGACAAAGAAAACAATTCTCAGATGTTGTAAATTTTAACATCAAAAACAAAAAATGTGAATGATCTGGAGCAAGACAAAGATGCCTAGCCTTGCTATTTCTGCTCAGGGCAGCCTTATATGTGCTAGCCAAAGCACTCAGACAGACAAAGAAATGAACGACTTCTAAATTGGAAAGGAAGAAGTTAATTTTTGCTTGTTTGCTGATGATGTAATCTAAACTTAAAACCGCTTAGAAAACCATCAAAAAAATTCATAACTTATAAACAAATTCAGTTAAGTTCCAGGATACAAATCAACATGCAAAAAATCAGTAGTATTTCTCTGTACTGACAACAAACATAAAAAAGGAAATCATAGTAGAACAATCCCATTTTAAATAGCTATGATAAAATAAGATAAAATACTTAGGAATAAATTTAACAGAGTAGGTGGAAGACCTGTACACTGAAAAGTACAAAACATTAATAAAAGAAACTTTAAGACAGAATTAAATAGAAAGGTACCCTGTATATACTATTTGGAAGAATTAATATTTTTAAATGTGCATGTTATACAAAGAGAGTAAATATGTTTCCTATCAAAATTCTAAGGTCATTCTTCAAAGGTATAGAATAAACAATGCCAAATTAATATGAAATCACATGAAACCCTCCAAATTGTTAAGGGAATCATGAACAAAATGCACAGAGCTAGAAGCAACATGATCCCTGATTTCAAACTATACTACAAAGCAATAATTGTTACAACACGGCAACAGCATAAAAATAGACACAACTACCAAAGGAACAAAATGCAGAGTCCAGAAAGGAACACATGCATCTATGCTCAGCAGTTTGTCAAAAAAAGTACCAAGAATGTATAATGGGGAAAGGATAGTCTCTTCAATGAATGATACTAGGAAAACTGGATATTCATATACAAAAGAATAAAATTGAACCCTTTTCTCTTGCCACATACAATAAACAACTTAAAATGCATTAAAGAGTTATACAAAAGAAGTGAAACTGTAAAAAAATGTAGGGGGAACCACATGATAGTGGTCTGGGCAATAATATTTTTAAAATTTGACACCAAAATCTCAGGCAACAGTAGTAAAAATAAATAAGTGGGATTACATAGAAATGAAAAGTTTCTACACTTCAAAAAAAAATTAACAGGGTAAAGAGACAACCTACATATTGGGAGAAAACATTTACAAACTATACATGTGATAAAAGAGTAATATCCAAAATATATAAAGAACTATAACAACTCTATAGAGAGAAAACACATAATCAAAGAGGAGGATGAGGGACTTGAACAGACATATCTCAAAAGAAGACAGATGAATAGTTAACAGATACAAGAAAAAAATGTTCATATTATTAATCATTAGGGAAGTGCAAATTAGAACCACAGTGAGAAATCACTTCACAGCTGTTAGAATGGCTATTATCAAAAAGACAAAAAAATAAAAAAGAAGTGTAGATGAGGATGTGCAGAAAAGGAAACCCTTGCTTGCATCCAGTTAGTGGGATATAATTTAGTATTCCCATTATGGATAACAATATAGAGATGATTCAAAAAAACAAATAATACAATTAATATACACAGTCTGGCAATCCAGTTCACAAACTTGCCACCAGGTGTTTACATTGGCAGCACTATATAAACAGTGTAATAAAGTTTCACAACTTTGGCATATCAGTGTCTCACAACCTTGGTATATTGTAGTAGTGTCTTGCTAAGTGTCATTCATTATTGTTGTCTATTTTTGTGAGACATATATGAAGATAGTTCTGATGGTCATTCCAAAAAAAGAGTTACAAAACTGCTCTGAAGCGTGAACTAGATCCTGGTATTGGTGAATAGCTTCCCAAGGAGAGTACTTTAAAGGTGACTCTAATGATATTCAACAATGTAGAAAAAGTAGCACTTTTTCTAGGATGAATTTATGAACTTAATTATCATATCTTGTATAATCTCAAAAGATTTGAAATCAGTATGTCAATAGATGTCTGTATGTCCGTGTTCACTGTAACACTTTTCACAGTAGCCATGTTAGGGAATCAGCCTAAGTGTTCTTCAAAGGGTAAACAGATAAAGAAAATGTGATGTTCAGCTTTCTAAAAGCCTTAGTCAGCCTTATAAAAGAAAGAAATTCTGTCATTTGAGACAATGTAGATGGAATCAGAGAAGTTTGTGCTAAGTAAAATAAGGCAAACACAGAAAGACAAATACCACATTGTCCTCACTTATGTGGAATCCAAAGCAGTTGAAGACACAGAAGCAGAAAGTAGAATGATGGTTCCTAGAGGCTGGGAGCTGGGGAAAACAGGGAGATGATACTCTAAGGGTCTAAAGCCTCAGACAAGAGAAATGACTTTGGTTCTTTTTAGATCAATTGCACAATGGGTGACTATAGGTAAGAATAAAGTTGTGTACATCTCCTTTTTTTTTTTTTTTACCCCCAAGGAAGGCATTTTTATTTTTTATTAAATCATAGCTTTGTACAATAATCATTTATGGGGTACACTTACAACAAATTGGTTAACATAGCCTTCACCACACTTTCTTAATTATTGTGTTATAACATTTATATTCTACACTTAGTACATTTGACATGTACTCTTGTAAAATACACCATAAGTGTGGTACAACCAGTTACCCTACCTTTACCCATGTTCCCCTTTCCCCTCCCCTTCCTCTCCTCTTCCTCCTTCATCTTTTATATGGAAGTGTGGCTGATTATATTTTGTTTTCATAGTAGAGTTGAGTACATTATATACTTTTTCTTCCATTCTTGAGATACTTTACTAAGAAGAATATGTTCCAGCTCTATCCATGTAAACATTAAAGAGGTAAACTCTCCAACTTTTTTAAGGCTGCATAATATTCCATGTTGTACATGTACCACAATTTATTAATCCATTCTTGGGTTGATGGGCACTTGGGCTTCTTCCATGACTTAGCAATTATGAATTGGGCTACAATAAACCTTCTGGTGCAAATATCTTTGTTTGTACATTTTAATATTACTGAAAGTAAATTTCTAATGTTCTTATCACAAAAATTATTAAATATTTAAGGTGGTGGAAATGTTTCTTAATTAATCTTTCCATATTATATTAAAAAGCTATAACAGCATTTATATCCCATATGTGTCAATATAAAATAAAAATTAATAAAAGATGTATACAAAGATACTGCTCTTCTATATTTTAAACAATTTTCTTTCATGTATACACATATATACACAGAAATAAATACAAAAACAGATATAAATTGTAGTTAACTGTGCTGGGCCAACTTTGTAAAGCTGAAAACTGTGTGGTTCCAGTTTAGTGCTTAACAAAACAATCATTGGTAGTCCTCTAGTAGAAGTAACATTCAAAATTGGAAAGCAGAAGTCAAGTATCAAACCATTCTTATCTGAAACTTTTCTTAAGTTCCTATTTGATGGACAGGCACAGAGTGCATGGTAGTGTCTAGTGTGGCCCTACCCTCCTCTTTTTATGTCCAGCAGAACTATAGGATATTATAGCCACTAGAGGACCACCACTAATTGTACTGAATTTGAAATTTAGTCTGCCCTCTGGCCAGTTTGAAATCCTCCAGTGGCAGCCTAATACATATATCTTGGGTTAAGGTGACTGATTATGGTCATCAAAGAAATAAGCCTTGTTCTGAACAATGAAAGCAGAAAATAGAAGTATATTAGCTAAGATGAACCTAAGATTGTGTTTTTTGAACCACTGTAATCTTGTAGAGTTGAGACTTCTTAGTGTGTGTATTAAGACAATTAAAATATGATTTACACACTAGGAAAAGAACCTTAACCAAAGAAATGTTGGCAGAAGGGATAGAAAGAGATATGTTAACATAAATAATGGGGAAAGGCTCTTATTTATTCTTTTATTCTTATTTGGGAATAAGGCATTGCAATGAAAATTGTGTGCCTGAATAAATTATGTACATATTCAGAGAGGTACAGGTAAATAAAAAATGAGGAGGTTTACATAATTGCTTAGAGATAATTAACCTTGGGTACACAGATCAGTAACAAGGGTGGTTCCAGTCCAATATTGAACAGGGGCATCCGAACCTGATCTTACCAAGAAGATGCTTCCACCAATGATTTTTACAATTTGTGTGTAAATATGTTTAATAAGCTTAAACTTTATTTATTTTCACCTGCACCCAGAGTTCCATGATATTGTTGTCCACAGAGATTATGGTGATGATGTTGGAAATAGGATCCTATACAAATCCTTCCTACTGCTGGACATTGTCTATGGTTTCTGTTTGCTACTTATCCTAGTTCCCTACCTAGCATGCAATGCCACAGTATTCAGTTTCCCTAAACTTTTCATGAGATATTTACTAGCTTACCAATAAATTTCTTTTCTGTTTATATTAAAGTTGGCTGCTGTTTCTTACAATAAAGAAACATTCACTACTTGTTATGTATTTCCAATCCTTCTCTCTGTGTGTATGCATGCCTGTTTACCTCTTTGTGGAGCAGTCTCTTCAAAAGTTCAGCCAGCAGTTGACTGGAAATAGCAAAATCTTTCAAACTTTGTTTTTTTGTTTTTGCAATTTTTGTCCGGGGCTGGGTTTGAGCCCACCACCTCCAGTAATGGGGCCAGCGCCCCACTCCTTGGGCCACAAGCACCACCCTCAAACTTTGTTTTCTTTTTTTTTTATTGAATAGTAACTATGCACATTAATGCACTTCTGGGGTACAGTGTGGTGTTTTCACATACAATTTGAAGCATTTCATCAAACTGGTTAACACAGCCTTCATGTCATTTACCTAGTTATTGTGCCAAAATGTTCATATTCTACTCTTAGAAAGGTTTACTTGTACCCTTGTAAGATAAACCACAGAAGTGATCCCTCCAATCCCCCTCTCCCTCACCCCTCCCCATATTCTTAGGCTCTTATTAGGTTATAGCTTTCATATAAAAGGTATAAATTAATTTCATAATAGGGGTGTGTACATTGAATACTTTTTCTTCCATTCTTGTGATACTTTGCTCAGAAGAACATTTTCCAGCTCCATCCATGTGAACATGAAGGACGTAAGGTCTCCCTCTTTCTTTATGGCTGCATATCATTCCATGGTGTACATATACCATAGTTAGTTGATCCATTCATGGATTGATGGGCACTTGGGCTTCTTCTATGACCTGGCAATTATGAATTGGGCTGCAATAAACATTCTCATACAAATATCTTTGTTGTAATGTGATTTTTGGTCATCTGGGAATATACCTAATAAAGGAATTGCAGGGTCAAATGGCAGGTCTATTTTTAGTTCTCTAAGTGTTCTCCAGATGTCTTTCATTTCATCATGTCTTAAGTTTAAATCTTTAATCCAGTGAGAGTCTATCTTAGTTAGTGGTTCAATCTTCTGCACATCGCCAGCCAGTTTGCCCAGCACCATTTGTTAAATAGGGAATCTTTTCCCCACTCAATGTTTTTAATTGGCTTGTCAAAGATCATATAATGGTAAGTAGCTAGGTCCAACTCTTGGTTCTCTATTCTATTCCACACATCTACCTCTCTGTTTTTGTGCCAATATCGTGCTGTTTGATCACTATGGATTTATAGTATAACCTGATGTCTGGTAGTGTGATTCCTCCTGCTTTGTTTTTATTTCTGAGTAATGTCTTGGCTATTCGAGGTTTTTTCTGATTCCATATAAAACGAAGTATTATTCTTTCAAGATCTTTAAGGTGTATGACAATGGAACTCTAATAGGAATTACATTAAAATTATATATTGCTTTGGGTAGTATGGAAATTTTAACAATGTTAATTCTTCCTAGCCATAAGCATGGTATGTTTTTCCATTTGTTAACATTTTCAGCTTTTTCTTTTCTTAGAGTTTCATAGTTCTCTTTATAGAGATCCTTCACGTCCTTTGTTAGGTAAACTCCCAAATATTTCATCTTCTTTGGCACTACTGTAAACAGAATAGAGTTCTTGACTATTTTTTAAGCTTGACTGTTGTTGGTATGTACAAAGGCATATATATATTTATGAGTGTTGATTTTGTAACCTTAGATGCTGCTATATTCCTTGATCACTTCTAAGAGTTTTGTAGTAGAATTCCTGGTGTTTTCCAGATATACAATCATATCATCTGCGAAGAGTGAAAGTTTGATCTCTTCTGATCCTAT